>CM037884.1:6672376-6956049 GCA_021292165.1 Shinisaurus crocodilurus | reverse complement strand
ATTAATCTGCAACAGATACTATTTCAGTGACTTATTATTGATCTTATTGACCTTAGGTAAGATGCTCTGGGAGCCTTATTAGCCAAAGAGCAGGATAATTTTTGCTTAAAATAAAGAAAAGATGGCAACCTTCCCAGCCAGTGTGAATGGAGCAACAAATGCTGATGTTGGCTCACATTTCTTCTTCACTTGGCAGAACATCCTGAGCCCTGATTGGCTGGGAGCCATTATGTAGCCTTCCATGTACAGCTCTGGTTAGATTGTTTAGGAGAACAATTTAGGGCCACTCATGACGAGCAAGCCAGCGGGGAGTGTCTGCCACTTTCTGTCTCCCTCAAAGTGCTGTGTTTCATCTTTCCTTTCTTGGCATCATTCCTCTTTGGGATTTGGACCTAGGCTACAGCTTGCCAGACTGAAACCTCAATTAGACAGTAATAGACCCCACTACTACCACCAGATCCATACCTGTTGCTCTGGCTCCTTACGGTAAGCAGGTGGAAACAGTGCTGGCTCCAGGTTTTGGAGGGACCTTGGGCAAGGCCCCCCCAATGGGCCCCCTCCCTTGTGAATCTATCTTCTCACTGCCATGGTCACCAGCTGCTCTTGCTCCTCCTCCTTTTTCTCATCATGGCTACCACTTGCTGGCTTGACAGGCAGAGAGCCAGGGAGCAAGCAGGCAGGGGTGTCTCCTGCTCCTCCTTCTCACCACCACCATTGTCTGGGCCAGAGCATAATTCTGCAGCAGCATTATGTTTCCCAGGTGGCTGCTGATGTAAGAACATAAGAAGAGCCATGCTGGATCAGACCAAGGATGTGATGGGGCTCCACTGAATCAGCCCCCAAGAGGTGGCAAGTTGTTCATTAACAATGCAGCTTTGGTGTGACTGTGGGGGAGCAGCCCAGGTGGAAAGAATTTTAGTAGCCTTCACATAGGTAGTTGCTGTAAGGCTTGTACCAGCTTGTCATCTTGCTGAAAGCTCATTCCTGCAGGCTCGCTCGCCTCCATGGGAGTGATTTCCAGGCTGATTCCAGCGGAAGCATGTGCACAGATGACTTAGTAGGAGGGGCTGTGGCTCCGTGGTTGAGCACATGCTGTGCATGTGAAAGGTCTCAGGTTCAATCCCTGGCATCTCCAGGTAGGGCTAGGAAAGAATCCTGCCTGAAACCCTGGAAAGACGTTGCCAGTCACTATACTGGGCTAGATGGACCCATGTGGTCTGACCCAATATATGACAGCTTCCTATGTTAATTGTCTTAGGCCATCCACATATGTAAGATACCCACACCCATTGAACTTTCCTGAAAGCACCATATTGATGACGCTAATTCTGGCACAATGTTTTGTGACTTATACCAGTTTTGGAGAGCATTAAGGAATCCAGTTAACTTTACAGCCATGAGTCTTTTACCTTTTTCTTCCTGGTGAGGTTCCTGCATGTTTAGCAGTTGGATAGGGAGACATTTTTCTCCCTCTCTCATAATACAAGAACCTAGTAATGGGGTCATTCCATGAAGCTGATTGGTGGGAGATTCAGGACAGATGAAAGGAAGGACATCTTCACACAGCACGTAGTTAAATTACGGAATTCATCACCACAAGATGTAGTGATGGCCTCCAATTTTTGTGGGCTTTAAAAGGGGATTGGACAAATTCATGGAGGATAAGGCTATCAATGGCTACAAGTCCTGATGGCTATATGCTACCTCCAGTATCAGAGGCAGTATGCCTATGTATACCAGTTGCTGGGGAACATGGGCAGGAAGGTGCTGTTGCACTCATGTCCTGCTTGTGGGTTTCCTGTGGGCAGCTGGTTGGCCACTGTGAACAGAATGCTGGACTAGATGGACCCTTGATCTGATCCAGCATGGTTCTTCTTCTTATGTTCTTATGGGACCCAGAGAAAATCAACAGGTGCAGTTTTCACCAGCATGAAGGTGCAATAAAGCAGACCACTTCGCCTGTTGCATACCTGCCTCCTGTGCTGATGTCCTTAGCGTTCCCTTCCTCAGGCACATACAGACACTTAGTTGGTTGTTTCATCTGGGATTACAGTTCCCATGATCCGTTTTGCTCTTCTCAGGGCATGATTTTTTTCTCTTCAATCACAGAGTTAAGCTCCCCCTTCCACTAAGTATCTAAAACTTATTCTAACAAAATTATTTATTATATATTCATTTTTGAATGCATTGTAAAATAGTTTAGGGCACAATCCTATGCAAGTTTAGAGAGAGAAAAGTCCTATGACTACCAGCATGCCCCAGCCAGCATGGCTGGCTGGGGCATCCATGCTGGGAGTTGTAGGACTTTTCTCTCTCTAAACCTGCATAGGATTGAACGGTTTGTTGGTTCTTAATTGCTAACATGCCAGAGATGTTAACTTTGGCAAAGTTCTTACAGCAGTGGGTAACATGGCCAATGGTCAGGGATAATGGGAGTTGTAGTCCAACAATATCTAGAGGGCCGCAAGACAAGAGTCCCCCTCTGCAACAGTCCCACTCTGAAACGGAAATGATCCATTTGAACCAACTTCAAATCAGTCAAAATAATTCACATATTTTTTAATGGGCTTTGCAACTTACTTCCCCTGAAATATGGAAAGGTCCCCTGGTATCTTTTCCTCTCTTTTCCAGTTCCTTTACAGGTGCAGAATAAAATGAGGCAACACACATCTCATTCCTTCAACTGTTCAAATAATGTTTATAGAGAAAAAGAAAGACAGAATCCCTATGCATCGACCAGTTTGAAATGTTTTCTTTTGTCCCCAACTAGTTTGCAAAGGTGTATATGTATTATTTATACTGAGCAACTCTCCCCCCCCCCAACCCATATATTGTTAGAGCGTGCAACGATTCCTCGGAGCTCAGGAAGCACAGACTTTTATTTCCTTGTGGGCAAAGTTTGCAAAGCAGAAAGCAAACTTTGCCAAGTGTGGGGCGGGGGAAAAAAACCCGATTACAACAATATCATCACACCCAAATACTTTTTTTGTGTTTTTTTTTCTTGTTTGACAAACTGACTTATAGGTCACAACACCGGTGGGGGCCTTTTCGAGCCATCATTGGTGGGACCTCTTTCCTGGACTTGGGCTTCATCAGCAGCATTCTTAGCCTCTGAAGGAGTCGGGGAGGTGCAGGAGTGACCGCTGGGAAGGAAGCGAAGCGATGTTCATTAAGTGCGTTATACCGTAAATGCAACCGGTTCAGAACTCCCCCTGGCCACAAGAGAGCCCCTCTCGTCTCGCCGCTGCCTGTCAAGTCTGATGTCTGAACTCACTCCAGAACAGTGGATTTACTTTTCAAACTGGAAAGAAGATCCGAATCGGTGACTGCTTTTCTTTTCTGCAGTATCCGGAAGAAGTTGGAAATGGTATCCACAGATATTTCCTGATCACTTTTGTGCGGTTCTGTTCTGCTTGAATGCAAATTCAAAGCTAGTGAAACAACGCCGTGAAAAAAAGAGGGAGTTTGCTACCGGTGGAATGCGGACAGTGCAGGTCAGTATTATTAACACAGTTGAACTGGGAACAGAACTTTTACAAGTTTATGTTTTCTTCTTTTAGGTCAGAATCCTCCTTCTCTGCTTCCCTTTCAAACTTAATAAACAGAATTGGGATCAAACACTTTCGCCATTCGCTTTCTAACCTACACAGCTGCTTACCAACCAGGATCTATTTTAAAGTGAAAGAAGGAACGTACTCTCTCTTTAAAAAAAACAAAACGTCTGCAAATGAGAGAGATTGCGGAGCTGGGAAATTTCTTGTGGTTAGTGGAGAAAGTTTCTTAAGAAGGGTATCTGTTGCTTCCTCCCTGCCCCCTTTAACCCCCCCCCCGAAGTATCAGAAACTTTCTCTTCAATGGATAAACTTTCGAATAGTTGCTGAGAAATGTAACCTAGTTGTTCCTGACGTGAATGCTGATGTTTTTTGGACCTTGGGGTTCATCTGTTGTTCCTTTCGTGTTGCTTCTTGTGTTGCCAGGGAGAAAGAAAGGGATCTCTTGATTCTCGACACACACACACACACACACACACACACACCCTTCGTTCAACTTCAAGGCTCATTTTAGCCACTGCTTTGGCTTCAATAGCACTGAAGTGCTTCTGTGTTTTAAGTACATATTTTAAGATATACCCTGAAATGGGGGGGGGGGAGGGAGAGTGCAGGGTTCATTGGAGAGGGGGGGGGAGGGAAAGGAAAGGTTTTTCTTGTGAAACAGAGCTGCCTGAAAGCGATTATTTAAATAGAATACCAGCAAAGGGGTTCAATTTGCAAAGGTCAGCTTCTTTCCAATTGCCACTCATCTCACCCCCACACCAACTCTTTTTAAGGGGGAAACTGAGAATGTGAAGGATAATATACTCCAGCGGTAAACGTAGTTGTGCATTGTTGTCAGTTTGTGCCCATAATACGTACCTTTATTTGTGTGTTGTTTCCCCCCCAAATTGTATTTCAGTTGTGGCTATTGAAGTCATAATAGTGAAATGAATCCTCCATTGTCAGGGAGTGTCTATCTCTGATTACTGTACACTGGAGATAAACGGGGGCAGCTGTTGTGTGTTTATCTGGCCCTGCTTGTGAGCCCTGAGGTGCATCACAGCGGCCGCCGTGGGAAATGCCCAATGGGATGGGTTGTTTTTTGGCTTGATCTGGCGAGGCACTTTGTAGAGATCCAACAGGTGCAGCTGTTCTTGGCCATGCAATGCACTGATCAGCAGAGACAGGATGACGCCCATTCTGTGAGGTGCAGTGATAAGGCCTGGTATATTCCCAGCCTGTGTACTTGAGCCCAGCCTTAGCCTCAGGCAGAGTGAAGCAGCTGCCTCAGGCAGCCAGTTTTGGGGGTCCTGAAATGGCTGCAAATGGATCTTAGCTTTAGGTGCAATCCTTTGCGTTTTTAGACGGTAAAAGTGCTACAACTCCCAGCATGCCCCAGCCAGCAGTGCTGGCTGGGGCATGCTGGGATTTGTAGAACTTTTTTTCTGCCTTAACATGCATAGGATTGCAACCTTATTGCACTTATATTGCCAGGGAGGAGAGGGATTTTCTACCACCTCAGCTGGCCTTGGATGCTATGCACCTTGACTTGGTTTGGGGCTGGGGCTGGGGCTGGTGCAAGCCATTTTACTGCCTGAGGCAAAGACAAGATGTCACCTCTCCTCCCCATTCATGGACAGAAGCCGGCCAAACTGGTAGTTGAATCTTCCTTCAACACGGAAGATGAGACAACATCCTCCACTACACTGGAGGGCTGGAGATTAGCTTAAGAGGTGCAAGCCAGGCCAAGCCAGGGACTACATACAGCCCTGTCTTCCTGCACTTCATTGCCTTTGCCCACCTCCCAGCATCTTCTGCCTGAAGGAGCCTCCTCACTCTGCCTAATAGCTGGGCTGGTTCTGGTTAGAGGAGGACCATTTGTGGCTCTGCTCCAGGCAGCAAAATGTCCTGGGCCAGCCCGAATCATGTGCCTTCCGGTAAAACAGGCCTTATCCTTTTATGAGACTGGCCTATCTGAAGATGTCCTCTTCACTCAACAACCGAAGGGCTCAATCCTATGGGTTGCGCTCTCAGTGCTCGTACGCCCCTGAACTTGGAGCCTTACGAACATCCTATGCAGAGTGGGGAGGAGCGGCAGAGGCGATCTCTGCCACCCCACACGGCCCACTCTGCATTTTCGCTGGACAGTCGTTTTCTGCCATCTAGCTGGGGCGCTTTGGAGCGGGTGGGAAGGTGGTTGCAGAGGACACAAGACAGCTCATATCCTGGCCTCTGCAGTCTCCTCCCCAACCTGCCCACCAGAATGCCCCCTTTACCCCCTCTCTGAGGTCGAGTTCCCGACCTCGGAGAGGCAGCCAGTGCAGTTCTTTCCATGCTGGCTGCAGGGGAGGGAGAGGGATTGGAGCACAGATTCCCAGCTCGGAGGTGGGAGCTCTGTTTCTGAACTTGGATCTGGGAATCTAAGGTATCCTATGCCCCCCACTCCGACAATGCTTAAGGGCCCATAGGATTGCTCTCTCCAACAGTCAAACAAAGGTTATCATTTGAAAAATGAACTCAATCCCGGTACAAGCTTTGGTGGGGAACTTTGTTTTTGTTTTTTGTTTTAAGATATTCAAAATGAAAGCATTTAGAATAATATTGTGCTTGTTTCTCTTCTCCCCTACCCCCCCCCCCCAGCTAATGTTAGTGCAATCATAATTTAGTTGCATTGTGTTTCAAGATCTCATTTTGATTCTGTTTATGAGAGTACTGGAAATGCATTAGTAAATATTCAACCTGCCAAAGAATCAGGATTATGGACATGGGGTGTCCGGTGGTTTTTGTTTATTGCAAGGCCTACAGGGAGGTGGTCATGGGGCACAGGCTGACTGAATGGCAAAAACTCTTGAGAATAAGATTTTTTTTAAAAAAAAGCCTGTTGAGGGTCAAAACAGATCTTTTGGGAATCAGTTATTGCAATCTTCCCATTAAGCCCTCCTTTGCTTGTGTTTTATTTGTCTATATTTTGTTCTTATCATATTGAGATTGTGACGGCTTGTAGTTTTTAGCAATAAATAGACATACATACATACATTAAGCCCTCAAGAGCGACTACTCTACTCACTAACTCAGTTGCCCCTCGCCTCCCAGAGAACAATATGTGCCATCCTGGCTAATCACCAGCCTGAAAAGAACAGAGAGGGCAGGAGGGGCGGGGGCGGGGGGGGGGGCGGGGAAGAGGAAAGCAGTTCTTCTTTTTCATTTTATACAAACTTTGCTGTCTGGTTGCCTGGAGGCCATTTTTGCTCACCATGGGCAAGCAGGAGACTAGCTATATATAAGCCTGACAGTACGATCCTATGCATGCCTACTCAGAAGTAAGCCTCACTGAATTTAGTGAGACTTACTCCTAGGTAGGTGTGGATAGGGTTGCCATCTGAGTTACTTCGTTCATTTGATACAACAGGAGCAGTAAGTGGGTACAAGAACATACAAGGGTTGGGTAGTGTGTAATCTCTTCATACACTGTGAAGTGTGAATGCTTTCCCCTGTTTACCCTACGTCCCTTTCCTACCCTGTCTCCCCTGTGCTGAAGTTTAGACAGTAAGTTCCTCCGACCAGGGACCTGCCCTCTTATGCCTGGAGTGGGGAACTACTTTCAGCTGAAGAGCTGAATTCAGTTTCGGAGAAGCTCTCTACTGGTGGGCAAGGCCAAAGGCAAGGGGGCGGGGAGGTTCTCTAGTGGTGGGCAGGGCAAAAGGGATAAGCTGAAAGATACCAAAAAAATAAAATAAAGTATGCCAGCATATTGTAGCTAAAAGCTCTTGCTGCCAGTAGCTAACCTGAGGAGTGGTATTTATCATAGAATCATAGAATAGTAGAGTTGGAAGGGGCCTACAAGGCCATCGAGTCCAACCCCCTGCTCAATGCAGGAACCCAAGTCAAAGCATCCCTGACAGATGGCTGTCCAGTCTTGTAGAGCCCACAACCTCCTTAGGTAGTTGGTTCCATTGTTGCATTGCTCTAGCAGTCAGGAAATTTTTCCTGATGTCCAGGCGGAATCTGGCTTCCTGTGACTTGAGCCCATTATTCCGTGTCTTGCAATCTGGGATGATCCAGAAGAGATCTTGGCCCTCCTCTGTGAGACAACCTTTCAAGTACTGGAAGAGTGCTATCATATCTCCCCTCAGTCTCCTCTTCTGGAGGTTAAACATGCCCAGTTATTTCAGTCTCTCCTCATAGGGCCTTGTTTTCAGTCCCTTTATCATCTTTGTTGCCCTCCTCTGAACCCTCTCCAGTTTGTCTACGTCCTTCTTAAAGTGTGGTGCCCAGAACTGGACGCAGTACTCAAGATGAGGCCTAACCAGTGCCGAGTTGAGGGGAACTAGTACTTCATGCGATTTGTAAGCTATACTTCTATTAATGCGGCCCAAAATAGCATTTGCCTTTTTTTGCAGCCACATCACATTTCAACCTTTTAGAATAGGGAGAAGATGGCACAAAAGCTAGGAAACCACCAAATGATTGGTAGTTGGAGGAAAGGGTGCATGGCCATCTGGGGAGCCCTATTGGGCTGGATTTGGCCCATGGATTTGGTTGGTCTCATGCTTTGGAAGTGCAGTGCACATTGACAGCTGCTACAGAATATTAATGCTAATTCTTTGTACTTAAAAATTCTGTGCCTTAAAAAAAAAAAAAACCCTTTGACTTGCATGGATTATGCAAATCAATCAATTTCTTATTTGCGCAGTTTGTGCTACATTATTCAGTTGCAGAGTGGGGACAGAAGCTCTGCAGGACAATGTAGTCCTCCTGCCCATGGGAAATCTTATTTGGCAACACTGCTAGCTTTCCAGCTCTCGCACCAGACAGTGCTCTCTGACTTTTCAATGTTGTAGTGAAGGGCTAAAATGTTCCCCATCCCAATGTTATGACCTTATCCACAGGCCATGAAAACAGGAAGGATTTTGGGAATTTTGGGCAAGGCATGCATGGATTTTGGGGGTCAGGTGAAATTTGCAGGCACTCCTCTTGGTACCATCCCTAAAAATGTGAAAGAGGAGGAACAGACAGTTTCACCCTCTCCATTGCCCCCAAACCCTCCTCCAATGAGAATATTTAACAGAACATTCTCATTGGAGAAATTTTGGCCTAGCCCTACTTGCAAGCAAATCTTCACAATCATAAGTTCCAGAAACTTGTTTCTCTCTCTCTGTGTGTGTGTGTGTGTTTTAAAAGAAAGCTGAGATTCTCAGGAAACTGAATGATATGCCCACATCTTGTGCTTGTATAGAATTATGATATGTGTTTAACCCTGGAGAAGGGTCCATGTGGGATTAAAACCCATTTGTGGCTTGTTAGAGAAGGAGACAAGGAATATTTTCATACTGGATTTTTCATAGGACCGTAGAGCTGGAAGGGGAACACAAAGGTTGAATGTGTTCCACCTGTTGAATGTCAGCCACCCATTTTAGATTGGTTCCAGATTTCATCATACATAGATTGAAATCCATGGAACTTGGTAGTCATCATATTTGCGTCTTGTCAAAAAACTTGCTGAATGTGCAAAAACCAATGCGTTGGTTCCAGATTTAGTCATATTTGGAGTAGTCCAGTTGAAATCAGTGGGGCTTGTTAGTCATTGATTTCAATGGGACTAAATCTGGAATCAACTCATTAAGACCTGTGCATTGAACTAGTTTTGAAAAGAGACAAATACAGTGGTGGATATTATATTGTCCTTTTGTATCATGTGCTGAGGGAACAAGACTTGGGTCAGATTTTAGACAGATATGAGGGGACATCTGTCATGTGTTGGGTAGATCAATGCCCCCACATATCTGCTTTATGGGCAAGAAAGATTTTTAACTGCAAAGAATGGACATTTTCTTTCTGCAATAATTGATATGAGGGAAAACATCTTAATGGTTCATAATTGATTTTATATAATTTTATTTAGGTTGGTGTAAATTTTATTTATAGGGGCAACATTTCTCAAAGAGAATGCAGTGGAGATTCAAAATCGCAAGTATGTTTTATGTAATTTGAGTATGTGCTCATTTTATTTATGTCAATGTGTTACTTTTATATAGAGTGGTAGTTGATTGCACTTTTAGTTTGTGATGGTCTGATGACAAGATACAAATAAACAAACATGGATCTTCATGATTAAACAGCATGGTATTTACTAACAGTCATACTGTTGGGACGAGCTCTCAGTGGGTCTTGAACTGGTGTCCTGGGAGATGTTGGGTAGAGATTCAGCCTGTGCACCATTACTCAGCTCCGGTCCAGTGAAAGACAAGGAAGCCCCCTTCCACCAATAGGTTAAGTATGTCAGGTGGTGCTCCCTGACCCTGATCGCTGGTCCAAGCAAGTAGGAAATCTGCTCTTGCTGGCTATGAAGTACCTTCACCCAGCTCTCCCTCTGCCTGTTGTCTCATTTAGTGCTAATGTGAATTAGTGCAAATCCCGCTCAAAAGTGAAAAACAGGTCTGCACTGCAAGTCTGCATGACTCAGAAAAAGCTGGGCAACTGCCGAATCTGCAGGTCGGATTAATAGAAATCTGAACTCACTTGAATCTATTGCGGATTTCTCTGGCATCCCTACTTCTACCACTGAACTACAGCCCACCCCTTTGGATTAGGGAGCTGTCTTGTAGGGCTACGACTTAGACTTAACCTTAGAAGAAGCAAAATGAAGGCACAACATAGGCCTAGTTCTCAATGGGACGTCAACCTGTGTCTGGGTTTCAGACTGCACTTCAGACTGAAGTTGGGGCCTCGCATCACTGAGCATGTTCCTCCTCCCCTCCCTTATCTCAAGGGTGATTTATTTATCTCAAGAGCCAGTAAGGTGATGCCAACGATTCTTTTGTCTGGCCTTGTGTCAAGCCATCAGGGCATCAACATTCTTTCTGCTTCAGCTGTCTTCAGGCTCCCATCTTGTCTATTGATTCTGGACTGAAAGTTTACTGCCCTCAAAGGTGTGACCTGTACCTCTGACTAATTTATTTCTGTCATGGTGGTACAGCATGGAGAGGATAGTGGCGGTGAAGAGGGAGAGGGCAACGAGTTCAAGATGTGGAGAATCAGTCTAAGCGCTGAAGTCTTACCAGGCATTCCAACAACCCTTCTTTCTCCCTCTCCCATTGTATGAGTGTATGTAACACTGCAATAAATATTTAGCCAGGACCTTACTGCAGCTATATTTGGACTATGTAGATCTGAATGGTTAGAATATGAACTGTATCTAGGAATGTGCACAACTAATGTAGCACTAGCATAAGTGACCTGAAGCATAAAGCCAATAGTGTACGTTGGCATGATGGGTTTCTCTGGAAAACCCAGTGCACCAGCTTATGTTATTAGCATTACACTAGAGAGTGCTTACCCTAGTGCTACAACCATTGCGTAAGTGCAGTGGCCCTGTTGGATACTGCCATACGTTTAAAAATTGTTAATAAAACAATGACAAAAGAGACTCTTTGTTAACCATCCCATAGTGCAATCCCATGGCCGCTAGACAGCGTCTAGACAGCTATAGGATATTTCGAAGTCCCAGCTCTGTCCTTGGAAACTCACTCTGAGGGAACAGCTGGGACTCTGAGCTCGGAGGGCCTTCCCCTGCCATTACAGCCAGCGCAGAAAGAACCACTCTGACTGCTTCTCCATGGACGTGAGCTCTGAGAAGGGGTTTGTCAGCGTTCCGAGGGGCGGGGAGGGGAGGAAACAGGTTCCGCCACGATACGAAGTGCCCTGGCAGCGCAGCGCCTCGGCCTCCTTCCCTCGCACTCCGAGATGCCACACTGAGACAGCCGAAATCGGCTGTCTAAGTGTTTTGCAGGGCGGAAGGAGCGCCGAGGCAAGCTTCGCCTTTGTGCTGCTTCCACCCTGCATAGGATGCCTGTAATCCTCCAAGTTCAGAGGGTTACGGGCATCCCGACTGGATCGCACCCCCAATGTGTTTGCTTGCACTAATTGGAAGCAGCAAGCAGGTTCACTCTTTATACTGAGAGAGGAAGCAATCAAATTCCCTGCCTAGGGAGGCTTGCTAGGACAATTCTTGGGTTCTTTAGGCAGCTACTGAAAACTGTTCTCCTTAGCCATAAAATAATAACAATGTGGCAGCTGATAGTGGCCCTGATGTTGATGGGATCCTGGCTTCCTGGTTCTTATCTGGTTGGAGAACTGATTAATAATTATTTCATTTCATATATTTATTATGTTTATATCCCACCTTTTTTTTCCTACGAGGAACCCAAGGCGGCTTACATAATCCACCTCCTCCTCTCCATCTTATCATCACAACAACCCTGTGAGATAGGTTAGGCTGAGAGTCAGTGACTGGCCCAAAGTCGCTCAGTGAGCTTCATGGCCGAGTGGGGACTAGAACCCGGGTCTCCAGAGTCCATGTCCAATACTATACCACACTGGGTGATGTGAAAGGAGGGGCCAATGTACATGTACTTCTGGATTGAGCCACTGGGTGGCTTGCCTTCCCAAACTTGGTGCCCTTCAGATGTTTTGGACTCCAACACCCATCTTCCCTGACCGTTGGCTATGCTGGCTGAGGCCAGTCCAAAACACGTGGAGAGGCACCTCATCAGGGAAAGCCTAACCCCTTAATGGGGCTTCGTTTCCTCTTGAGCTTTCTGAGTGGATATGAATATGCAGTGCCTCCGATCCTAGGAACAAGTCCTGTGGATTAGTACAAAAAAATAAAAATAAGGAGAAAGCCTAGTTGATGAAAGGCACTCTTGGAAATGCAAATGCCAATTATTTAATATTTTATAAACCTTGAAATTTTAATTTCAGCAGATTTATTTGTCTAGAGAGCATTACGATAGAAGTCTCTCTCTCTCCCTCCCTTTCTCTCTCCATCTTGTGTAGGCCTCCAGATCGGCCTGGGATATGCTTTGTGACAATATTTCTTCTATATGAGAAAATACTGCTCATATGCTCCACAGATGTATAAATCCCATATGCCCGGGCCGTACAGAGGGGGTGTGAAGAAAAAGCATGAAGTTACGACTCCAGGCATGGTGCGGGGGAATTGTCCTGGCCTCCAAATAGCAATGTGGAGGAGATCCTTGTGGTGGGTGATGTTTTGGTTTCTGCCATCAAATTAAAAAAATAAATAACACTACAGCTGGTACATAGACTTCAAGGGCCCTTGAGGCTGAAGGTCATCATCCAATACCCATTACCCATGATCCCCTCCATTTTCAAAAGTTAGCAAGAGATTAGTAATATCTCACTTCAGCCACGCTTTGTCCGAGTTGGAGAGCCAAAGGTAGGGATGATGAGTATGCACAGTTTGCCACAGATTGTAATTCCCCCATAAAATTATGGAGCTGTATAATTTTAGGGTTGGAATCAGCGAGGGTTGGATGACGGGGCGCAAGAGGACCCACAAAGGACAGGAAAAGAAGATGGAGCTTTGCTCCGTCGTGCACTCAGCCCCTTCTGCTGTGAAAATTGCTTTTGTTTTTGTTTTAAAAAAGGAAATAAAGTGTTGCCACTGGTCCTGCCACCTGGTAAGGGTGTATGTGATGGCAGGGGTGTGACCAGGTAGTAAGAAAGGAATGGGTCGGTTCCCTTTAAAAACACACACACACACACACACCCTTTTTTTTTTTTACAGAGGTCCTTAGGCTGTTCAGCATTCTGGAAGACCTCTGTGTAAAAGTATTTGAAAAAGGAAGAAAAAGGGATTGACTTGTCTGTTCCTTGACTGCTGCCTGGTAAGGGGTGGGAAGAGAGCGAACAGCCAGGATGGCAGGAAAAGGTCAGGGTGGTGGGATGGCCTGGAGAGAAAAGCAGGGCAGCCTGCGGGGAAGCAGCACAGCAGAGCAGCCAGGATGGTGCAGGGTGAGGGCCAGAGGGGAGCTTGCCCTGGGCCCCCTTCAGTCCTGGCCCTGGGCCCACCAGTGATCACTTTGCCCAACACCCCCTCTCAGATCTAGAGCTGGTCCTCCTGCAAACAACATCTCTTTCCAGAGAATTTCCCTGCATATATAGTACTGCAGAGGTATTACACCTCAGGCCCATGGTCTGAATTCAGCCCTCCAGTGTTCCCCAGAGACCATGCCTCCTTTTCCAGGACCCACCCCTTCCCCCCTGACCACCACGCCTTTGGCGGTTTCCCAACTTCTGTGCCGTTTCTCTCTCTCATTCTAAAAGGCTGAAATGCCTCTCCTAAGGCTTAGTTACCGGCGCTAAGGGCGCAGTCCAATCGAGATGCCCGCAAGCCTCCGAACCCAGAGGATTACAGGCATCCTATGGAGGGCGGGAGGAGCACGGAGGCAATCTTCGCCTCCCCGCTCCTCCCGCCCTGCAAATCAGCTAGATGGCCGATTCCAGCTGCCCAGCTGCGGTGCTTCAGATGGGGAGGGAAGGATTCGTTGTATCATGGCAGACCCAGTTTCCTCCTCCCCTCCCCCTGGAACACCCACTTTACCCCTTCTCTGAGGTCACTTTTACACCCACGGAGACGCAGTTGGTGTGGTTCTTTCTGCACCAGCTGCGAGCAGGGGGGCGGAAGGGTGATCTAAGCGTGGATCCCCAGTTCCAAGGTCAGAACTCTTTTTCCAACCTTGGATCTGGGAATCTGAAGAATCCTATGACCCTCTAGAGCAGGGTTCTCCAACCTTGGGTCCCCAGATGTTTTTGTCCTACAACTCCCAGCATGCCCCAGCCAGCTACGCTGGGAGTTGTAGGCCAAAAACATCTGGGGACCCAAGGTTGGAGAACACTGCTCTAGGCGCTGTCTTGGGGCCATAGGATTGCTCTGCCCAAGCTTAATTCTGAAATAAGTTGGTATTTTTTGGTATTTTGGCATCACACTGTTTGCCTTTGGCCCTGTCCGCCACTGGAAATGTCTCAAAATCTGGATTCCGCCCTTGGGCTGAAAGTGTCTCGGCACCCCTGCAGTATAGCGTGGTGTAGATCAGGGCTGAGTAGTGCATGGCCCTCCAGATCTTTTTGGATTGCAATTCCCATCAGCCCTAGCCAGCATAGCTAATGGTGAGAAATGATGGGACTTGCTGTCCCACAACATCTGGGCAGCCACACGTTTCCCCATCCCTGATGTAGTGAACTGAATGTTAAACTTGGACCAGGAGGACCTGGGTTCAAATCACTGATCAGCCATGAAACTCAGCCAGTCAACTGTCTCTCGGCATCACCTACCTTGCAGGGTTGTTGTGAGATAACGTAGAACAAATCCTACAAATGCCCCACTGGTCTCCTTGGGGATGAAAATGGGACCTATGATCAATAGCCCACAAAGGCCTTCCACTGTGCAACTAGCCTGCGGTCAAACAAGATTTAGTAGTCTCCCACCAAACATACTTTCTTCCAAGAAGGAGTAACATTTTGTTTTTTTTAATGCCGGCCATATTTCTTAATTCACCCTTGTTTCTGTTAGCCTATCAATCAAAGGCGACTAATTTTCCTGGCAGAAAGACGTGGTGAAGTTAAATACTTGGTAAATGAAGGAGAGGTGCAGTTCAAACACTGGAGTTGCCAATTACGCAGATATTTCAAAACAACCTGTAAAAGCTTAACTTTGCTTTCATTCAGAGTTTGGGGGAAGTTGGTGCCTAAAGCTGGCGGGTCAGACACTACAGATTCCATGTCTGATGGCAAAGAAGTTATGTAAGGAGCTTGTGTAGTGGGCCAGGAAAGCCCTAGTTTTTAGAGCCAAACTAGATGTGACATTAAATGTGTTTTTGCATTCAATGTGCACTTAAAAAAAGAAAAAAAAAAGGTAAGTAGCTGCTGTAAGACTCCCAAACAGGATCAGGACTAAAGTAGATGGAGAGTGGGAGTTTGCCCCTTTTTCTCCTGCCGTGTTGCCTCCAGCCTCGGGATGGGCACCGCCGATGAGACCTTTCCTCCTAATGCAAATAGCCATGTTGGGGAGGAGGGATTTTAGTCAGAATCAAGGGGAAGGGAAAGGGTTAAACTCTCCCTCTCCACCCACCGTGGTCCTGATCCTGTTCACTCCCTCCAACCACAATGGCCACTGATTTAAAAATTTTTTTAAAGTCCACATTAAACACAGTAATGCATTTAACATCAATTCCACTTTGGCTCTGAATGAAGCAGTAAACCTGCATGTAAGCTGTACCACTTCAGATTGCAGGTGGAGGTTCACGTGACAGAATGCTCCTGAATCCAAAAATGAAGAAAGAAATATTCCCTGCATTTTAGAAAAGCAGCACATCAGGCTTTCGCCTAGCCTTTCCCTTTCTTCTCCAACATGTTGGTTTTCTGCATGAAGGGAATTTTGGTATGGGCATGTTGTTCCTTGATCATTCATTCATTTCATTTATTACATTTCTATACCACCCAATAGCTGAAGCTCTCTGGGAAGTTTATATAGATTAAAACCTTAAAAATACATCATAAAAAATAAATTATAAAATGATCATTAGAGATGCTACTCAAAGCCTGTATTTCTTGACTTGGAACAGAAAACTTTTTTTTTATTTGTCCAATTTTTATTTCTATATAATATCAAACATATAACAATTAACAAAACAAAATAGACCTCCGATTTTTCTTCTACAGCAAATACAGGTAACAATAATTTTTCTTACTCGATAATCCAAATGAGAAATCTCTTTCTTCCCATTGTTCCAAATTCACTTATTATTCCATAAATCCACAAACAAACAAATCATTATTTTCCAGTCTCTGCAAAAAGTCAATTAGAGGTTTCCACTCAATAATAAACGCAGATGTTGTCCTTTCTCTAATTAGTGATGTAAGTTTGGCCATCTCTGCCAGCTCCAGCATCTTGACCAACCATTCTTCACTTGGAACAGAAAACTTGACAACATGTAATAGCCTCCTTGAATGACGGCCCCCATAGTTCTTCCCAGCATTCTCGTGCTTGGCCAACTGGGTTCAGGATTGCAGTCCCATGCTGATGAAGAGGCTTCTGAGATTTCTCTGTGGCCATTAGCTGGAGAGTGGGCTGCCTTGGGGAATCCCAGCAAAATCACTGGCCCCTTGTGGGAGTTGGTCATGCATGGGGGGGGGGGCATTTGTCCCCCTCCAAAATGTTTCTGCAGCGCAGGGACAGTCATGTGACACACCTTGGTCAGGTGCCACCCTGCAAGGCTTCTTCTGTTTGCTTTTAGGTGGAGGCTACGGCTTCCTATAATTTGTTTCATCTTTTACTGGGAGAAGATGTGCTCAGTGAGGTTTTCATTAGCCTAAAAGGCGGCTTACATGCTGTAGTCGTTACTCCTTTGTTCACTGAATTAACCACATATAGCCTGTTTCAATGGATCACCGCCATTCTGACTCACATGTGGCGTTTGGTTACCTCTCACACGTTGCAGAAACAGGCTGCATCATCAGCACTGGCTGGCTGGGAATTATGCTCCCCCTCCCCCAACCAAATAACCCTGCTTTTTACTCATTGGCTCTGGAGACCTGGTAACTGTGCAGTAGACGATGGTTTGTGAACATAGGCATCATGCTAACTCAATTTCATTCCCAGCTGCCAAAACTCTTTTTGCCTTGCCTTTAAATTTCCCAGCTATTTGCTGGATGAGGAATCCACAGACTTTGCTTTGATTTTTTTTTTTTTTTTTTGCTTTAGGTGAAATTTCTGTCACTTTTTATTTGAAAGTCATTTTAAGTTCCCACAATGTCCTGACGCAATGCAATGGCTGGGTTGGCAAATAACGCTAACCCATGACATGTGTTCTTAATTTCTGGGTTGTCATGTTGTGCAAAACTAGCTATGCTAACAAATCATGGTTTATTAACCATGAACAACCCAGAAAATGAACCCATAATTGCTGTTGGGTTCTCTGGGTTGCTTAAACCATGGGTTGTCATCGTTATGTATGAACCCAGACCTGTAGGTTGTTCATGAGTTGTTTCGCCGAGCGACAGTGGTGGTGCACAAGAATAATAACTCCCCACACCCCCAGCCACTGTGCATGTCAGAACTACAGCACTGCAAAGGCATTGAGAGCCACTGTGGCGTAGTGGTTAGAGTGTTGGACTGGGACTTGGGAGACCCGGGTTCTAGTCCCCATGAAGCTCACTGGGTGACTTTGGGCCAGTCACTGACACTTAGCCTAACCTACCTCACAGGGTTGTTGAGAGGATAAAATGAAGAGGAAGATTATGTAAGCCACCTTGGGTTCCTTGCAGGGAAAAAAGGCGGGATATAAATATAATGAATGAATGAATGAATGAATGAATGAATGAATTTGGGATATAGGAAGGAAGCTGGTGAAGGAGGAGGGACACAACCAACCCAGGGATTGAGAAAACAAACTACTGTTTGTTTGATCATCTGCCGGACAAACCCTGGGTAGGGCAACAAAACATGGGCTAAATAAACCGTGGTTAGTGTTATGTCCAAACCAGGTCTGCTGTTCTGGGCTATTGTTGAAAATTCAAAATGGTGCATGACTTCACAGCTACTGCTACCAGATAATCTGGCAGCAGTGCGTGTGAGCGGGTAGTCAGGAGAGGCTGACCAGGTTTGGTAGGCTTCTGGAGCAATATGAAACCCTGCAACAGTGTTTGGCCAGAGATTATATTGAAGTGTAAGCACACCAAGGGCAACAATAAGGTATGGGCGAGAATTTTGTTCAGCTCGTTGTTGTTGTTTTTTACCAACATTCACATATTTCTTCATCAATGGGGTAGAAAGACCTTGAGATTTTTTTAAAAAAATACAAATGTGGGAGAAACCAAAACAGACAAGCTTCATCAAGCCAGGCACAGGGTTCCGAGTGATTAGCTTTTAAAAGCCTGAGTTTGAATCCCTTGTTTGCAGTGCTGAATTAGGGTTTTCCTCTTTTTTTCTGATCAGCTCCTCATCTTTAGCAGCTATATGGCAGGCAGGTACAACATGGTTCTCTCCGTGCTGGGAATAGCTACACCTAATAAATTGGCCCAATGCAAATGGGGGAGAATTTCGTTTGGTTTGCTTTTTATAAGAGCTTACCAAAATTTGCAACTTTCTTCATATAAGAGAGAGAAATATTTAAAAATATTTGAATGTGGGAGGAAGTGAAACTGATCGATTCATCCATCCCTGATAACAATGTATGTATCATACTATCTTTAGTTATCGGGGGGGGGGGAGTCTGTCTTCAGTCTCATTTGGCTCTAAAGTTAAGATGCTGAAGTGTAATATCTGGGATAACTTAAAACCTGATTTGTGTCTTTCAGCTTTTGAAAGCTGAAGTTCACATCTTGAGGGATTTTGTTACAGCATTTGAAGTTTCCTTTATATATAATATGCCCCATAGCAGAAAGACTGTACAGATCAAGCAAGCAGTAAGTAGATTTATTCACTGAAAATGTGTTCAGATTATCCAGATAGATGAGGCATACATATTTAATTCATGGCCTTGTGTGTACTTCTAAAATGCACCTGAGAAATGAAGGTGTCAAATCTTTAAAATGAAGCTTTCTTCTTGAAAATTCTGACCTCCCCCCACCCTTTCCGTGGCATGTAGCCTGTATTGGAACACTTAAGGGAATTCTGCTACACATCCCCCAAAATAATTTAAGAGGATGGAGGACCTGGCTGACACAAAAAGATTAAACATGCTACAAATCTGGGGTTTGATTAAATGACAACTTATGTTAAATCAGTAAAAGGTTTGCTTGAATAAGGTATTTAATGTTTCCAACCACAACCCAGTCTGCATTCAGAAGGTTTCAAAGAAATGATGTTGTAGCAGATCTTTATGCGCTTTTGAGTGCCTTTTTCCAGATATCTGGCCAGGGTAAATCACTGTCCCAAATGTGTCCCTATTTTTGCCTTTGGGGGTGTTGTGCCAATCTGTCCTCTAACTTCCTGAAAGTTTTCTCCCCTCAGGAAAGAAGCTTCTGTTTGTCTTCCTCCTTCTCGGGGTGCTTTAGAATTTCCGTTGAATCCCATTTGGTGGTGGTTGGAGCTTACCATATCATGCTGAGGTGGCTGAAGTGGTGGTGCAGTATGTTTTTTTTTGTTTTGTTTTTCCTGTTGCACAACATCTCTCTATTGCTCTGCAGCCACCCTGGCTCCCGTGCCTCCCCATCTGAAAAAGCGTCCCATGCTTAATTGAGGCATGGGAAGCTGTGGAGGCTGCAGACTTCCAGAGAGACTAGTGCACAGTGAAAGCAGGGCCGGTGCAAGGCAGTTTGGTGCCCTAGGCAAGATCAGATATTTAGCGCCCCCCCCTTCCCACTTGAGCCCTCCCTCCCTCCAGCCCTATGCTCCTGGCACCCCTTTTAGCCCGGCGCCCTAGGCAGCCGCCTAGTTGGCCTAATGGTAGCACCGGCCCTGAGTGAAAGACAGGACACTCACACACATTCCTTGGTCACTTCAAAACTGAGATAAGTGGTAGAACCGTGCACCCCCACCTATGAGAATTTCACCAACATTTTCTTCTCCTTTGATTCCCCCCCCCCCCCAGGGGAGGTGCTAGGAACCAAAAAGATCCAGGGCTCAGGCCCACAGGACAAAAAAAATGCACACTTTTGTGCATTTACATATGCTCTAAAGTCTCTGTGTGTGTGTGTGTGTGTGTGTGTGTGTCTTTAAAGGACTCTGTCTCCTAAGGGCAGCCCTATTTGTAAAAAAGGATGTATGGACAGAGGAGAGGAGGACATTTGATTACAGAAAAAAACCTCAGGCAGAAAGATTCGGGGGGGGGGGCAGCAGGAGGGGAAGCACATGTGGGCAATAACCTGGCTTGTTTAGACAAAAAGCCAAACCAAAACCAAAACCTAACACAGCTCCCAAGTCAGTTGATGTAACCAGCAATCACTCTTTCCTTCAGATGTGGCTTCTCCGGGGGTGGGGGATTGGGACCTCGGGCCCAGTCTTTTCTAGTGCTGAGAACAGACATATGCATTTAGTCTCTGATGCCATCAGTCTGGCACCGTTGCCTTGACCTAATTAACAGTTATTAATTAAATACACTTGCTCTGAATGTACAACGGAAACCTTCCAGAATGTATATTAAGCAAGGTTTTGAGAGCGGTGTGTGTGTGTGTGTGTGTGTGTGTGTGCGCGTGCACGCGCACCTCATATGTGAGAAGCAAACAGAGTGTAAGACCGGAATACTGAATGTGTGTGAAGGGCGTCAAGGGAATGGTTTCCATAGGAACAAAAATACGAAGGTTTTGGGGCGTCCCCTAAATCAGTTATATAAACTCAAATCATTTTCTCAAATGGAAAATGTAACAGGGTGGGGGAAGAAAGGGCGTGTGAGTGGCTGGGGAGCCCTGGCCTAGTTTTAAAGCCCGCATATCATCTTACTTTATGTATGTATTTATTTTAGGATTTGCATTATTCCTGCCCTTCAGTAATACTATGCTCTCACTCAGTCAGTGAAAACAATTAAAAGAACAAATTTAACATAATAGCAGCAGACACCCGGCTCAAACAGCAGAGGTACAAAACAAAACAAAGCACCATTAAAAATGTGGAGCAAAGCCAAATCCAATGAATGTTTAAAAAGCCTTGGGAAAATAAAAGGTCTTCACCTAGGGATGTATGGACTTCGTAGAATCTGTTCCGTCTGCATTTTGCGGATCTTCAGGCACCTTTCATTTCGGCGTCTGCTCATTGACAGAATCGGATTTTGCGCAAATGAATTTGTATGCATTTGTGGAAATATGCACTTATGCAAATTCGCACTTCCAAAAATGCCTAAATCCCCCCAATATGCAAATTCCCCTAAAATGTCTATTTTCATGCTTTAGCCTTTGCATTTTCAGTCAGTGTTTTTTTTATTTTATTTATTTATTTCTATGACTATGTTTGCGTAAAATTATGGAAAGTAAAAACAAAACAAAAAACAGTCCGCAAGTCCACGGTATACATGCAACTTGGGAAAAGCCGGTCCGCTGCGGAATCCGTGGGTCGGATTAATAGAAATTCAAACTCATTTGAGTCCAGCACAGGTTTCCCCGACACGGCGACACCCCAATCTTCCAGAAGGACGTAAGAGTGAGAGGCAGGCCTTTCTCCCCAAAGGGAGCATCCCACAGCTGGGGCACTGCAGCTGGAAAGGCCCTCTCATGACTTGCCGCCACCCTCCTTGCCACAGGAAGTGGGCACCCAGAGAAGGACCTTTGGGTATTGTTGCAATACCCTGTGAAGAGCTGCGTGAGGAGTTTTAAAAAAAACGAAACAAAAAACACACACGTCTCCCTTGATTCCAATGAAGACATTCCCCCCCCTGTTTTTTTTTTTTTTTAAATCCCGTGGGGGGAGTGGGATAGAATTTCAGGAAAAAATGGTAGTGGGGACAGCTTAAATCCCCCCTCCTAGAGTGCCACAGTCTTGATCCGAATCGGGGCTGCATGTGCTTACTCTAAAGTAAATAATCCAATCACGCATAGGTCTCCGAATGTTTCGTTTGGTCCTAAATGTTATGCAAAATGGTGTCCTCTTTTTTGGCAATGCATAAGTTCCCACCCTATTTTCAGCCTAACTCTTCCCTCCCCATACACACATCTGGGCTAAGGTAGGTGTGTGACTTCCGGCCGGGTACACTGGAGACCTTGCACTTTCACACTAGAAACTCAGCTCTGTGTGGTTGATTCACCATTTGTATAAGACTTGACACTGCTCAAAGCACTTCCCATATGTTTTTGCAGTAATATGTTCAATGTATGAACCAGCCGTATGCTGACTCAAAGCATTAGTGCAGGGGTACAGGACATATTTCAGCCTGAGAGCGGCATTCCATTTCGGAGGAGCTCCCGTGGGCCACATTACAGTGGATCATGGGGTTGGAGTCCAAAGGAAAGGGGCCAACAAAAATTAAAAATGCCGGAATATATTAGCTTAAAGCTCTTACTGCCAGTAAATAAACCTCAAGGGAAGCATTTCAACCTTTTAGAATGGAGAAAAAAAACTGCACAAAAGCCAGGAAACCATCAAAAAGACCAGTGATTGGAGGAAAGGGGGTGGAACCAGGGAAAGGGGGCAGGCCCCAGAGAGCTGATTAGGATCCCCAAATGGCCACGTTTGGCCCATGGGCCTGAAGCTCTGTGCCCAGTGTTGTCTACTCTGCCTGGTAGCAGCAAGTCATTGTTTCAGGCACAGGGAGATCTTTCCTGGTCCTGCTTCCTTTTAACTGGAGATGCCAGGGATGGAGTGAAGCTAGGACCACTTTAATGCAAGGCATATGCTCTCCCATTGAGTTATGCTCCCTCCCCTTCGCTGCCTTATACCTGGTCAGACCATATGACCTACCTACCTCAGCATTGCCTGCTTTGGATGGCAGCAGTTCCCCAGCATCTCATGCAGAGTGAAGGATCTGAACAACCTTTTTAACTGGAGAAGTCAAGGATTGAACCTGGAACCTTCTGCGTGCAAAGCATGTGCTTCGTCATGCTCCCCTATTTCCGCATTTGATACGAGTAGCTGTGGTTTAGTGGGATTGGCTTACCTAAGGCCAACTAATGAGTTTATGGCAGGGTCAAAATTTGAACTGTGCTATGCAGCTCAGTCTTTGCAGCTCAGTCTTTAAAAGGGGATTAGACAAATTCATGGAGGAGAAGGCTATCAATGGCTACTAGTCCTGATTATTATTATTATTATTATTATTATTACATTTATCAATCGCCCATCTGGCCGGTCACCCGGCCACCCTGGGCGATGTACAATTAAAATACAATAAAACACAATAAAATATAATAATTAAAACAATATAAAAAATTCTCATTAAAAACCTAACCCACCCCATATTCCCGCCTGAACAGCCATGTTTTTAATGCACGGCGGAAGCTCATCACGGAGGGGGCATGGCGAAGGTCACTAGGGAGGGAGTTCCATAATGTGGGGGCCGCCACAGAGAAGGCCCTCTTCCTAGTCCCCACCAGCCTGGCTGCTCTGGTTGATGGGATAAGGAGAAGGCCGTCCGTGGCAGACCTTGTTGAGCGGCCTACTTGATGTTGCTGGAGGAGCTCCTTGAGATAAGCTGGGCCGGAGCCGTGTAGGGTTTTAAAGGTCAAAACCAACACCTTGAATTCGGCTCGGCAAGCAACTGGTAGCCAGTGCAACTCTTTAAGCACTGGCGTGATGTGATCACGCCGGCGGCTGCCCTTAATCAGGCGAGCCGCCGCGTTCTGTACCAGCTGAAGCTTCCGGACCGTCTTCAAGGGTAACCCCACATAGAGCGCATTACAGTAGTCTAGGCGAGAGGAGACCAAGGCATGAACCACTGATGGGAGCAGGTGATTAGCAGGTGATGGCTATATGCTACCTCCAGTATCAGAGGCAGTATGCCTATGTACACCAATTGCTGGGGAACATGGGTGGGAAGGTGCTGTTGCACTCAGGTCCCACTTGTGGTTTCCTGAGAGCAGCTGGTTGGCCACTGTGTGAACATAATGCTGGACTAGATGGACCCTTGGTCTGACCCATCATGGCTCTTTTTATGTTCTTATGTATTCACTACACTCAATGTACCATGGGAGTAAATTTTTGTGTTGTGTCAAGCTGGAAAAAGAACCCAGCTCTTCTATCTCCTTGATTAGCATGCAGAAAGTGGATTTTTTTGTTTTTGCTTGAATCTAGTTAACATTCCACAGGCCTCTCCCATATTAAGGACCGGCTCCTCAGTGGGTATCTCCAACAGCAGAACAGCGAGGAGAACAGGGCCGGGGCAGCCAGGAATGACATAACTTGCAAATCTGAAAGAAAATGATGACTGCCTGCGAGAAAGCAATAACAGAACAAGGCAGCCAGAAATGAGATGAGACTGGTGAGGCAGAAAACCATATTGCCCTTGAAACAGTGTTCCTTAAACTGGAGGGTGTGCCTAAAGTGGACCCTGGCCAGGGGCATGCTAGCCTTTCCACTTGGGGAGCAACCGGGAGAAGACGAATAATCCCATCTTATCCTCAGGCTTGCTCTTGTGACTGCCTTTCATTTGCTCCCAGACCCTAGTGTGGGGTCCTCAACCTTTTCAGGTCAGTGGGCACATTTGGAATTTTGAGAGAGTGTCATGGGTGCTCTCACAAAATGTCTGCCATGGGTGGGTTGCCCTTTCATAAAACGGCTGCCGCAGTGAGCGTGGCCAGTCATAAAACACTCATGATCCAGAAGGCAAACTGGTGAGACTAAAAGAAAAGTAGCTCAGCTAAGAACCTAATACAAAACACAAAGCCACTCTTTTGAACTCTGACAAAGATGGCACTGGAGGGCAGCCCTTCGCTTAAAAAAGTTAAAAAAAATAATAACACCCCCCCCCCCAAATAAGATAAAAATCAGGAGGGGCAGGGAGTCTGGTGGGGGGCAAGAGAGGAGTCTGCGGAGGCATTCATGTCGTGGGTACCATGGTGGAGACCACAGCCCTCGTACAACACAGCAAGTGAAGGCAAAAGGAAGGAAACCCCTCCGAAGTCTTGGTGCAACTATGGACCACCTCTTAATTACTCTCTTTGGGTCCCACCTTCTGAGTAGGAGCCCAGAAAGTTCATTCAGAAGTGTGCAGGCATGTGTGAATTCGAAAAGGCTGAGAAACCTGGCTGGTGAAACATTCAGAGATGAACATAGCTGTGGCTTAATTTGGTTTGTGATTTATGCAAGCATCAAAACATCGGAACATCCTCTGATCTGGGCAGCTTCCTGTTTGTCCATCTAGTTCATTATCGCCTGCTTTGATTGGCAGCAGCTCTCCTGGGCGTCAGCCAGACCCAGAGAGAGAAGTCTTTTCCATCTCCTGCTAACTGGATCCCTCTAATGCAAGGCTCTCCAACCTTGGGTCCCCAGATGTTGCTGGCCTACAGCTCCCAGCATACCCAGCCAGCACGGCTAATGACAAGGGATTCTGGGAGCTGCAGTCCAGCAACATCTGGGGACCCAAGGTTGGAGAGCCCTGCTCTAATGAGAGGATCCAGGGATTGAAGCTGGGACCTTCTGCATACAAAGTGGGTGCTTTACCACTGAACTATGGTCCCTCTCTCATAATGCTGGCATCTGTTTTCTAGCCCCCCAGCTAACTTGAAGAATGCAGGGGTGTCATTTCAGTGGCGACAGTGGGGGCGGTTCAGCACGGTTCAGGGGATAACTCAACTACATTCTAGATCAGTGATGGCGAACCTTTTTGAGCCCGAGTGCCCAAACTGCAACACAAAACCAACTTATTTATTGCAAAATGCTAACAGCTGCAATTAAACCTGAATACCAAGGTTTTAGTTTTAGAAAAACAACTCATACAGTTGTCCGAACTAATTAACATCTTTTGTCTTTAAAGAAAAACACAATAACAGAGCTTTCAATTATACAAACAGTTTTTTGTTGAAAAAAAAATCAACTCAAAAAATTATTATAGTACTACATCGTACACATAGCCTGAAGGGAATTTATCAAACATTTAAATAATTAGGCACATGTATTTTTGGATAAGGGATTCTCAACTTGTAATATGATTATATGCCAGACTGAAATTGTATGGGGCAATTTACTCCGGGTCCTTTCCCTGCTTCTACAGGTGTCGGATTAGTAAAAGTAAAAGTCAACCTGTACTAGGATGAGCAAGATAAACAAGAAAACTAAACATGCTTAAAAAAAACAAAAACAACTTTATACATTTTAAACACTTTATGTCTTGGACTGCAAACACTGCATTAGTGTGCACCTGGGTGGCCGGCCAGATGGGCGATTAATAAATATAATAAATAAATTAATTAGGTAAAAGTTTGCATTGGGCATGCTTTTGCACAATTAATGTGATTTTTGTTATTGCATGCATGCTGATAATTTGTCAAACCTTGGCTCATACTCCGTTAGTTTGAGAGCAACACATGCAGCACTCAGGTCAACTGTTAGGGCTTTACATCCAAGCCATGCTCTGTGCATCATTCTTCAAAATCTTTTAAATGTGATAACAATGTAGAAAAGAATTCTGTAACAGGAATTCTAGAATAAAATCATTCTGTTCCACACTGTGAGAAAGAACAAGATCATTAGTGTTTTGCAGAAGGGGACGGTCTTTTCGCAATCTGGTGACCAATGGCTCGAGTGCCCACAGAGAGGGCCCTGCGTGCCAGCCGCGGCACCCGTGCCATAGGTTTGCCATCACTGTTCTAGATCAAATGTCAAAAAGAAGGCTAGAAAGAAGAGTTTGGGCATGATCCAATCGGGATGCCCGTAGCCTTCCGAACTTCTTGGATGATTATGGGCATCCTATGAAGGGCGGGAGGAGCACAGAGAAGAAGGTCACCTCCATGCTCCCCCTGCCCTGCAACTCAGCTAGATGGCCGATTTCAGCCCTCTAACTGAGCTGCCTCGAACTGGGAAGGAAGGAGGCTGAAGCGCTGCCCCTCCCCGCCCCCTAAACCCCATCTCCGAGGAGGTCGCTCTTGCAGCCTTGGAGCTGCAGCTGATGCAGTTCTTTCCACAGCAGCTGTGGGGCGGGGAGGGTGCTATTTGAGGTCGGAGCTGGGACCCTGAAAAACCCTATGGCCATCTAGACACTGGCTAGTGGCCATAGGATTTTGCTGCCCATTGTGTTTATTATTTAGCCTATATACTAGCCATTGGTCAAAATATTCCCTGATCTTTCCCTTGTGAATCTTTAGGTATTAATTTTTCATCACTGATATACCGCCCATTCAACATAGTCATCTGTATGGTTTACAAAATTTAAAATCATAACACACTAAAACCTAATTTTTAAATAGATTAACAATGACCACTTGCCCTCCTATACACACTGCCACCACAGTGCTAACTAAATAGGTGGTGAATTGGAGGGGGGCATTTTAGGTCAGCCCTACTGTAAATACATCATCCTTGCTTGCAGTGCTTTGTGGTAGGTCCCCCTTGATATTAAGGGATTTGGTGGGATTACAGAAGATGGCCAGCACACAAGCGAGAGAAATAAAGTAGGATTAGACTCTTCCCATATACCATGAAAGTACATACTACATAATCCTTATGAAAGTCAGTGGGCCAATTAAAACTTCTTGATCCAGGCTGAAAATGTGGCTGATTTTGGCATGGCCTCCAGAATGTTTGGAATTGTTAGAACTACAACATTAGTGAATCCCAGTTTGCACATTTCTCAATGGCAAGCATATCCCAAACCTTTCTCATTGACTGGGTTCAGACACCATGGTAACCCACACTCAGGGTTGAGTATGGGTTGAGTCTGGATTGTCACAGAACTGTGGGTTGTTGTTGAATTGTGGGTTATTGTGTTGTCTGAACCCAGCTGCACTAACAAGCCATGGCTTGTTAACCACAAACAACCCATGAAGAGAACCCATGGTTTGTTGTTGGGTTGTGAACTATGGGTTGTTCACCATGGCTTGTTAATTGGGCTGGGATCAGACAACATGATAACCCACTTTTCAACAACAACCCACAGTTCAATGACAACCCACACTCAGCCCTTGAGTGTGGGTTATTGTGTTGTCTGAATCCAGTCATTGTTTCACGCCCTTAGCTGGAATGGATGCCCTGCCATACTGCAGAAGACACTGGTTCTACCAATGTGATGCTCCTTTTTTTTTGTTCTGATTCAAGCACTCTGTGGTGAAGCTCACTTCCTTTCAGATCTAATTCTGCCCATACTGCATTAGTCAGAATGAGACATGGTCTACAGATGCAGCAGGAGGAACTGGGGATGAGGTGGTGGAACAGACGGTACCACTTCAGTTTACAGGTGGGGAGATATGAACATTTGAATGCTCTTCTATGTATAAAACCTCCCTGCAATAGAAAGCTAGCATGTTGGGGAGACAGGTTCTAGCCCAACCCTATGCTGGGTTTCTATTTGCAGGGAGTTTTTTTTTTTTTTACTGTAGGGGAACATTCACCAAGTGTGATCACCCACCTGCAGTTTGAAATAGTGCAGTCCATGCTACCATCTCATTCCACAGGAATGTTTAGTTCAGTCCTTAGCTCCTCTGTTCTTCATCTGTAAGATGCAGTGGGTCATTACGTATTTATTTGTTTACTATATATTTATATCCCACGTTTTTTCCGTGCAAGGAACCCAAGGTGGCTTACATAATCCTCCTCTTCATTTTATCCTCACAACAACCCTGTGAGGTAGCTGAGACTGAGGGTCAGTGACTGGCCCAAAGTCACCCAGTGAGCTTCATGGATGAGGGGGGATTAGAACCCGGGTCTCCCGAGTTCCAGTCCAACACTCTCACCACTATGCCACACTGGCTCTTAAAATGAAGCCAGATTTCAAAAGTGCTTTTTAACAGGCTAGATGCTCTGGTCTATTGCTTTAAAAAGAAATATTGTCATGAAGAATGATTCCATCTTGCTCAGCTGTCTCCTTTTAATGCCAGCGAACCTAATTGATCATCAAATCCTACTTTTATGACTAATTTCCAAATCTATTTCATTTGATTGTGTTGATGTTCTCTTTTATTTTATTATTAATTATGCCTAGCTTTTTTCCCTCTTGGATCCACTGATAATGGTTTATTTAAATCCTTTCTCTGCTCTCTGAAGGCTTTAATTCCAGACTGTACATCTGTGGAGTTTTAAAGTGTGCATTAGATATCGCACTGATGGATCAGCCAAGCAAGGAATATTTGACAATTCATGTATTCCTTTGCTTTGACCTGTGATATTTGAAATATAAGCCTCTTGCAAGCCATTTAACAGCCGGCACATCTATAAACATTTCTCGCTGTGTTTAAATGTTGCCTTGGAATCATTTAAATATGTGCAAAATGTCCCCCTCCCTCCTCCTGCCCTCACCAGTTAAATAAATATTCATTCCCAATTTTCATTTTGCTTTCTCTCCAAAGTTGTGTCAAAGCTGTGTGCTTACAGTGTGTAACTGTGTGTGTGTGTGTGTGTGTGTGTGTGTATGTATGCGTGCTGGTAGGGAGTGTGTGTGTGTGTGTGTGTGTGTGTGGCAATATACATAATCAACTCTGCTGCTAAATACTGCAGAACAGCAATGGGTTGTAAATCTATGTAGTCCCCTTAAAAACAGCAACAGCTAGAATCCCTGTGGTCCATCGACGTGCTAAATGCACAGAGTGAGTATCCATATTTGGAATCTCATAACACAGATTAGTTGTGCCTTAACTGTTATGTGATCCTAAGCAGGAAGACAGGAAGAGGCCTTATACCAGGGGTAGGCAACCTTTTCGGGCCTGTGGGCGCATCTGGAAATTTGAGGAACTATCCTGGGCAGAGGCGTAGCGTGGGGGGTGCAGGGGGGGCCGGCCGCACCGGGCGCAACATCTGGGGGGGCGTGCTCGCACTCGCAGCTCTCTGCCCCTGCCTGGCTCACTCACTCTCTCTGCAGTGCTGGCTGTGCGAATCCGATCCGAGCCGCCGGGTCGCCGCCCACTGTGGAGGGGTGTGTGTGTGCCAGGCGTGCGGTGCGGTGGGTGCGAAGAGAGAGCGAGGGAGGACCACCCACTCACCAATCTCGCCCAGCAAAGAGCCGCTGGCCATCGTCCTTTCCATAGCTACCCAGTCCAAACTACAAGTCCCAGCAGCCCCTCCCCGCCCACTGCGAGGCGCAGGAGGCGGCGCAGTTCGCAAGTCCTGGCGCGCAGCTTATCCTGCTGCGGTTGTCGTGGTTGTCTTGGATGTCGGCGATCCAGGGACTTGGAAGCTCAGACGCGTCCGGGCAGGGCGTCGCCGCCGCCGCAGGGGCCGCTGGGAGTTGTAGTTCTCTGCGCGGCCTCTTGGTCACCTGTTTTAGTAATGCTGCGGGGGGCGGGAAGCAAATGCCGAGCGCAGCAGACTCCGTTGGGCAGAACGGGGCAAAGAGGCGAGATTTTCTCTCTCTCGTGCATAGATTTCCCTTCCTTCCCAATTTCTCTCTCAAGCTGATATTCTGTCTTTCTTTCCCCCATCCATCTCTTTCTCTCTCTCTCGTACATACATTTGTCCTTCCTTCCTTCCTTCCTTCCTTCCTTTCTTCATACACATCTTCTCTCTCCTCCGTCTTATATTCTGCCCTTCTTTTCCACATTCAACCATCTTTCTGTCTTTCTCTTTCATACATTGTCCATCCTTCCCATTCCCTTCCCTCATATTCTAGCTTCTGCACCCCAAATACATTTCCCTTCCCGTTGGGGTGCAGAAGGGGTAAGGGTTTCTTTAACTAATCTAGTGGAAGAGACTCGAGTGCTAAAATCCACGGGTTAGGGGGCGCAAATTACTTGCCTTGCCCCGGGTGCTGACAACCCACGCTACGCCACTGATCCTGGGCACCACCACAAAATGGCTCACTGAGGGAGGGGGCCCATTGAGGGTGCCTTAACCAAGGGCCCTCCAAAACCTGGAGCCAGCACTGTTTCTAGCCAAAACTTCCAGCAGTTAGCAACCTCTTGGTGATCTATCAGAAAACAGTCAGTAGTCCACTGTGTACCACAATCTACCTTCTTCCCACCCCTGCTCCAGAGCATCACGCTTCTTGAAATAGGCAATGAATGAATGAAGTCAGTTCTTTTCCCAACCCTTTTCAATGTATGTGTGTATGTCTGGGAGCAGAACTGTGTGTGCTGTCCCCTCTCTTGCCTTCCTGTTATTAATTTAAAGGTCAGAACAGAATCTTTGCATGTACAACTCTCCTTGTATGATTAGAAGCCCTGAAAAAGGAAGGTTCCTGATCACAGAGTGAGGCCTAGGCACATATGGTTGGATGTATGTATGCTTCGAATGAATGCATGGACGTCAGGAGCAGGGAGAGGACATGCGATCCTGCCTTCCCCTTCCTGCCCTAAACAAAATATGAAAGGCCCGACAAATGTTGCTTGGACCGGATTGCTCCATCCAAGGGGGCAGTAGCTTTGATCTTAAAACTGGGCAACCATGTCTGCACAGATGGCCTTATACCTGGTCAGACTATTTGATGTCCCTATACCTGGTCAGAGCAGGTACTCAGGAGGTACTTTCCATCACTTGTGGCTCACACTGGCTCAGCTTATCTGAGTGTGGAAAGCAAAGCAGGGTCAGGCCTGGTTATTATTTGGATGGGAGACCCCTCCTCTAGTTTCCTGCATTGAGCAGGGGGTTGGACTCGATGGCCTTGTAGGCTCCTTCCAACTCTATGGTCTATGAATCTATGAAACCTGCTACCTGATAGTTTAAACTTGAGATGCCAGAGATTGAGCCTTCAGTAGCCAAACATGTGCTCTGCCACTGAGTTACACTCCCTGCCCAAAGAATGAATAGTCTCATGGGCAGCACGATCCAATGTGGCTGCCCGTAACTCTCCAAGCATGGAGGATTATGGGCATCCTATCAAGGGCGAGAGAAATGCAGAGGCAAAGGTCGCCTCCACACTCCTCCCAGCTTGCAAAAGACTTAGACGGCCAATTTTGGCCATCTAAGTCTTTTGGCCCTGCTCATGAGGCGGACAGGCTGAGGTGCCTCCAAGATACGTTGTATCCTGCCGGAGCCTCACTCATCCCCTCTCCGCCCCCCAGAACACCCACCCAATGCCAGCTCCAAGGTTGGTATTCTGACCTTGGAGGAGCCACAGCTGGCATGGAAAAAAATGTGCTGGCTGTGAGGGAGGAGGGAGGGTGCTCTGAGGTCAGAGGCCCGGCTCCAACCTTGGAGTGAGTTTCTGAGTTTGGATCTGGGACTCTGACATTTCCTTTGGCCATCCAGACAGCGTCTAGCAGTCATAGAATTGTGCCCTAATTCTATTATTTATTCAATTATTTTTTAAAAAAAACACTGGCCACTAGGCTGGGTCAAGCTAAGGGAGCATCCAGTGGGTCAGAGAAGAGCCTGGATAAATCTGTCAGGCTATGGCTACAGCTAAGACGGAAGCTGCAAGGCTGGGTTTGCCATCTGGTATTTATTATTTTATTTATTGAAAATATTTCTAGGCCTCCTTTCAGGACAGGAGCCCTCCCAAGTTGGCTTAGAACCATAAAATTTAGAATCATCATCATCATCATCATCATCATCATCATCACCACCACCACCACCTGATACAGTAATAAAACAGTCAACATTAATAAAAACAACAAACATAAAAACAACAAACACAAGCACAAAACATCTGACCTAGACAGTACTCAGTACAATTGCAGCTACAACCCAGAACAGGCTGGTAAAACTTAATCACGGGAAGGCCAGAGTAAACAGGTAAGTCTTCAGGGCCTTCCTAAAAGCCTGCAACGAAGGGGGCCTGATGGAGCACTGATACAATGGTAGACTGGCCTTTTCTGACTCCAGTAGTGGTTACCTGAGAATTTTCCAGGTTGGTTATGTACAGTACTGGCAGGTGGACATCCTGAAAGGCGCGGGACCTTGTGTAATTTTACTTGTTGTACTTGTTCTTTCCTAAGGCCCTCGATATCAAGAGGTACAATGGTGTCATTGGGCAAAATGCCAAATCTTAAAATGATTGAGGAGCATAAGAAGAGCCCTTCTGGATCAGACCAAAGGTCCATCTATACGCTGTGGCGGTGAATTCCATACTTATGGAATTACTTTAGGGACTTGAGTCTCCAGTTTGTGGGTGTTTCTGCCTTCAAGGTATCTGCTTGAATAGATAGATGCTTTGATTTTTTTAATGTTTGTTGCTTTTATTATCACTGTGGTTTTTATTATATGAATGTTATTGTTGTAAGCTGCCTTGGGAGGGCTCCTGCCCTGAAAGGCGGCTTAGAAATATTTTAAATGAATTAAAAAAACACACACCAACCAACCCCCTCCCTTCTCAATCATCCAATCACTGGTTATGGTAAGGCCAACTCTTAGTTATACAGTGTTGAGTTAATAGCTATTCTTTTCAGTCTAATTAGGATGCTACATTTGTGAAATGTTTCTTACAGCACAATCCTATGCATGTTTACTTTTTGGCAAGTAAACTGTTTGGCAAGTGTGTACAGGATTACAGCCTTAAATAAGGAATTCTCTAAATTCTAGGAGTGTCTTAATACCTTAAAATTAAACGTAATGTATGTATGTTCTTAAGTGGCAGAACTAGAGATGGACAATTCTGGCAGTTTTGCTTTTTCCAACATTTCATTGTTTTGAATCTCAAGTCCTTTACATTGCATTTATGCAGAAATGTGTGAGTTTTGGCAAGTTCTTATAAAACAAAAATGAACCGAACAAAATTCTTGCCCATTATCACCGGCCAAATTCAATCGATATAACTATTTCCAGCATGTTGTGCCTGTCTCTGCCATGTTAAAGATGAGAAGCAAGTCAGAAAAAAGAGGTGGCAACCCTAAATCAGTACCCCAAAGGGCACAAGCCTATGGCCGTCTAGACAGAGTCTAGACGGCCATAGGAGAAGTTGGAGTCCCAGCTCTGACCTTGGAAAGTTGCTACTAGGTCACAGTTGAGACTCCGAGTTCGGAGCGCCCTCCCTCCGCCCTTGCAGCCGGCATAGCAAGAACCACATCAGCTGCAGTTCCAAGGTTGGAAGACCAACCTCAGAGCCAGCGTTCAGGAGGTGGGCAGGGAGGGGATGAGCGAGGCTCCACCAGCATACGTAGTATCTTCCTCACGAGCAGGGCCAAAAGGACCTAGATGGCCGAAATCGGCTGTAAGTCTTTTGCAGGGCAGGAGGAGCACAGAAGCAACTTTTGCCTCTGCACTCGCTCCGCGCTCCGCAGGATTCCCGTAATCCTCCGAGGTTGGAGGGTTATGGGTAGCCACATTGGAATTTGCTGCAAATCGAGACTTTTAATAGCTAAGCAGAATGGTCTCTGTTTGGATGGACAAATCTGTCAATTCCACTTCCTCCCACTTTTAAATGTTTAAAATCTCCAGTTCTTTCCATTCTGTGTATGGAGAAATTTGTGGATTTTGTTAAATTCTTCTTTTTCTTTTTAAAATAATGAACCAAACAAAATTCTCACCCATCCCTAGGCCCATCTTATGACTTCTTCCGGTGGAGCTGTTTGGGCAGAACTTTGGGGGGAGAAGTCCAAGGCCCCACCAGGACCGGTGCAAGGCAGTTTGGTGCCCTAGGCAAGATCAGATATTTAGCGCCCCCCCTTCCCACTTGAGAGCGCTGTATTTTTTTCCCAAGGCGTTTCTGGCGCCCCCTTTAGCCCTGCGCCCTAGGCAGCTGCCTAGTTGGCCTAATGGTAGCACCGGCCCTGGGCCCCACTCAGAATGAGCAGGAGAAGTCCCAAATGCAGCAGGGCTGGCTTACCACATTTTGAAGTAAATGAAATAATACTATCTAAAGATGGGGGAGGAGAGCATAAGAGTACAGAATCTAAGATTACCTAATTGCACCACAGGATCCTTCCTCCAAACTGCATCTCTGCACTAAAACTCTCTCTCTCTCTTTTTAACCTCTATTTTCCCAGAAGATTCTTCTTCTCTTCCTTTTGAGTTCTGAATTTTATCAGCAATTCTTATGCTAACAGGGGTCAGGAGATGAGAAGTTTCTCACGTTGCACATGAAGCTCCTCATGAATAATGGCCCATATCACCTCTATTGTCTGCCCCCAAACATAAGCAGCCAGACATAAGGCCAGAGGAAAAATTTAAAAGCACTGAATGCACCAGAAGGGTTCTAGCGAAAGCAGAGAGAGAGAGTCGGCAGTGAAACAAATGCAAGGTGGAGCAGATGGTAATTTGGGGAAGAAAGAGGCGATGGGTTGAGCAGATTAAACTGTTGAGCAGCTAGAGAATGAAACACATTATCTAGTTTAAAAGTACCTTGAAATCTTCAGGGCAGTATTAAAAGAATCACAAAGGAAGATCACTGTAGCCAAAATAAACTGCAGATTGTTATTGCACAGTGATTTTTTAAAAAAATAATCATTTAAGTAGATCGCATTGGACTTTTCATGGAACTCAGATGAGAACAGGTGTCTATATGCGATGAACAATGCTTTGTGGTGTTAGCTGTCATGGTACAAACAAAGCCCAACTTTCTATTTGAAGTAGGGAAGGTTCAAAAGTACTTGCTGTTTTTTTGCAGTGTTGAAAAATACCTTCCCCTTAAAATGATTTTTCAGCAATGTATGCAATATATATATATGTGTGTGTGTGTGTGTGTGTGTGTGTTTACCTATTCATTTAAATGGCCCACTCTTGCTGTCTCTTTCCCAGTTGACTTTGTTTGCTTTAGTGATATGTAGTGTTGTGATCTCATCCTATTAAGTATGTGATTCCTAGTTGGTTGGGATTGCCCATGTGACCAATCCAGGAAGGAGAAAGAAACAGAAGATGGCGGTGGGTGGGGGAATGATGCCAAAGCGGCGAAAAAAAGGTGAATATTCTTATGATCTTATTTCCCCCAATCACCACTGCAGCATTATTATGACCTGAAAGATTAGATCTGCCAACTGATTAAAAATGTGTTTTATTATTGGACTGAAAACAATGGCTCCCAACATACATCACCTATTTCGTAGGTGATGAATGGGGTGAGGGGAATTTCATCAGCTTTGTGGGGAAGTGATGGAAAACAAACCAAATGGTTTTGGTAGTGAGGTTACAGCATAGATTTTATAGATTTCATAGATCATAGAGCTGGAAGGGGCCTACAAGGCCATCGAGTCCAACCCCCTGCTCAATGCAGGAAACTAGAGGAGGGGTCTCCCATCCAAGTAATAACCAGGCTTGACCCTGCTTAGCTCTCCATGCTCAGACAAGCTGAGCCAGCCACAACCTCTTCTGTGCTTAAGGCAAGCAGTGATGGCGGCTTCTCCCCCCCCCCCCCGTTTTTTTCCCCACAGAAAGAAAATATAGTTTTGTGGCTGTGTGGTGGTTGCAGCGGCGGCAGGAGCAGAGTATTAATTAAGCTTAAAGGATGCAGATGCTTGCTTCTGATATTCATAGGGCATGAACACACGGGGTTGCTAGGATGGCCATCTGTCCCCTTGTACAGAGGAGAGTCCTCCTTTTGATGGGCCATCCTGTTCAATTCTGGTTTAAAGAGAAAGAACCAAAAGAACCATGTTGCCCAACAGTTAGCACCTGGGCAGCAGACCCAACTGGCAGGCATGCAGGTCGCCTGGCCAGAGGGTTTCACACAATGGTGAGATGTACTGTATTTCGATTTAAATTAAAATAATATTTCCCCCCTAAATTTGCATCTATACAAACAAATGAAATTAGCACATGCCGATGTTATGCAAATCATTGCCCTCACTTTGGTGAATTCCCTTTTTTTTTGGGGTGATTCATAACTGAGCACCTGAGGCTGTGTAACTGCACACTCTCTCATACAGAATGTCCTGACTCAGCTGATATGACAAGCTTATAGTGATAGTGCAGAGACTAACTTTATTTTATTTATTTATTTATTTATTTACAGCCTTTGTATATTGCTCCATATCTAGACAGATTCCAGAGCAGTGAACAATAAAAAGTAGGGATGTCACTGTGAATATTGGGGGGCTGGAGTGAGCCGAAATCAGCCCCGCTTGCAGCCCCCCGATATTCGTGGCGATTCGCGGGCCTACCTTGCCGCCTGCTAGTTCCGCTGAGCTGCGCCGCTCGCACAGGCTCCCAGCATGTCATTTCCGGCTGTGACGCGATGGGCCCTGCCGACGCGGCTGTTTTAAGCCCCTTTGCCCTGGTTTCTACGCCAAAACCGCAGTGCAGGGTTCAGCCGCATTGGCGCAGGGCCCGTCGCGTCACTTCCCGCCAGCCGGAAGTGACGTGACGGGAGCCCGCGTGAGCGGCGCGGCTGTCTGAGCAGTGCGGAGAGCGGCCAGAGAGCCCCTCTGTGCCGCGGAGAATTGGAGGATCAGGGGGGCCCCTGCTCGCCGAGGAGAGGCGATATGCCCCCCCCAAAGGCATGAAATTCACCACTAATCAAAAGATAAAACAGATAAAAGAATAAAAACAATGTGTTAAAAACAGGATATCATTAAAACTGTGGCTGGTCATCAAGGAAGGCTTCCCGAAACAAAGATGTCTTCAGCAGGTGCCAAAAACAACATAGTGTCGGAGCCTGCTTGACCTCCAGAGGCAGGGAGTTCCATAGAAGTGGAGTTGCTACACTGAAGTCTCTTCTCCTGGTGGGCTCCAGTTGGGTCATAGGTCCATGTGGAACTTCCAGGAGAATGTCCTTGGATGACCTCAGTGACCAGGCAGGTTGGTAAGGGAGGAGGCTCTCTCTCAGGTATCCTGGTTGTTTAGGGCTTTGTACACTAGTAACAGAACCTTAAATTTGGCCTGGTAGCGAATAGGAAGACAGTGCAGTTTCTTCAGCAAATTCAATTATTTCAGTAACTTACACTGTAATACTTCTAGTACCATCTGGTGCTTGGCAAGTGGTCAAGTACAACTTGTTATTCTGTTGGTCCATCACTTGGTGATCAATTCTTAAGAGCTGCTACCAAATGGTAGGTGTGCCAAGTTATTGTCATGGGACAGCACCATCATCTTCAGAGAATTGCAACCCCTCATCCCCAGAAGGGGCTCCACAGTCAATAGGAGAAGACTCCACCATGGAAATACATCATGAAGCTTCCATCTCCCCAGAACTTCCTTTTCCAGAGGAACCCCAGGGGGCAGCCACCCTGAATCCAGAAGAGGTTGCATTACCATCCTCAGACTCTGACAACTCGGGTCATGAAGTCACTAGTTTGTCACAACCTCTCCCACATCATCACAGCCTAAGGTTGCTGAAACAGACCAGGCCCCTTTAAGGATCAAAGTCAGTGTAGAGGTGGAGCTAACCAGCCTAAATGCTGGTAACTTCCTATTTAAGCTTCAGTCTTGCTCTGACCTTTGTTGGGGCAACATACTGACAATCCTGGCTGGCTGGCTGGCTGGCTGCCCACCCGCCTGCCCTCCTGCCCTCCCGCCCTCGCACCACTTGGAACTTTCCGTGGTGCTGATCTTGTTCTGCCTTGCTTCTGGAGAAACCTGATCTGACCCCTGTTCCAAGATCTGACCTATAGCAGAACCCTGCAACCCAACAGGGCATCATCAGGACCCATGGCATGGAATGATACAATCATGTGGATGCAGGTGGCTCTGTGAACTCCAGATTAACTTTAGTCCTACCTCTGCTACATTATAGTCATGATGTGCTCTTGGACACCTCCAATAACGACTCCAAGGATCCTATGCAGATGCAAGTGAGGAGGAGTCTTTCTCTATATTTTTCAAGTGTGTCTGAGGCCAGTCTCAGTGGGGTGAACAGCCTGTGGTCTATTGTGAGGGGGAGGACTTGATGCTTGAACTCAGAAGTGGCTTTCCAGACATTAAGGGAAAAGTGTAAGAGCCCAGGAGATCCTTGGCATCTCCAGTTAAAAAATGGTCAGGAGCAGGGCTGGGAAAGACCTCTACCTGAGATGATCCAGTCCCTCCTTTTCCAATCATTTATTGTTTCCATATATGGGATGCTAGAGGAGCTCATAAGTACAAGGGAAATGGCCTTTTTAGTGGTGGATCCACACCTCTGGGATTGGCTTCAAATCAGGGGTTTGTCAGGCCCCTTCTTTGCAGGTTTTCTAGAAGGCTCTGAAGACCTACCTGTTTTCACTGGCCTTTCCATAGTTTGTTGGCTGCAAGCTATATTAGTGATACCTGTTTTAGTAGATATTTGTTGAGCATGTTTTATTTATTATTATATTTTTGAATCTCCCATCTGGCCAGTCATCCAGCCACTCTGAGCGATGTACAGTGCAATAAAATACAAGAAAAAACAGAGTGTAAAACACAATTTAAAAAACCCCAACAGTACAAAACTTAAAAATCCTAACCCACCCCATATTCCTGCCTGAAAAGCCACGTTTTTAATGCCCGGCGGAAGCTAATCAAGGAAGGGGCATGGTGGAGGTCACTGGGAAGAGAGTTCCATAAATTGGGGGCTGCCACAGAAAAGGCCCTCCTCCCAGTCCCCACCAGCCTTGTTTCTCTGGCTGATGGGACAGAGAGAAGGCCGTCCATGGCAGATCTTGTTGAGCAGCCTACTTGATGTTGCTGGAGGCGCTCCTTGAGATAAACTGGACCGGAGCCATACAGGGTTTTAAAGGTCAACACCAACACCTTGAATTCGGCTCGGCAAACAACTGGTAGCCAGTTCCACTGTGATCACGCCGGCGACAGCCTTTAACCAGGCGAGCCGCTGCATTCTGTACCAGCTGTAACTTCCAAACCGTCTTCCAGGGTAACCCCACGTAGAGCGCATTACAGTAGTCTAGGCGAGAGGAGACTAAAGCATGAACCACTGATAGGAGCAGATGATTAGCAAGGTAGGGGCGCAACCGCCGTATCAGATGGAGCTGATACAGCGCCGCCCGGCTCTCAGCTGACACTTGAGCCTCCATGGACAGCTGGGAGTCTAGAATGACTCCCAAGCTGCGGACCTGGTCTTTCAGGGGTAGATGTACCCCATTCAGCACCAGGTCAACATCCCCTAACCTCCCCTTGTCTCCCACCAGAAGTACCTCGGTCTTGTCGGGGTTCAGTTTCAGCATGTTCCTTCCCATCCAGCCACCCACTGCTTCCAGGCACTTGGACAGGGTTTCAACAGCCAGCCTTGGTGAGGACTTGAAGGAGAGGTAGAGCTGCGTGTCATCCGCATACTGATGACAGCGCACCCCAAACCTCCTGATGATAGCTCCCACCGGCTTTAGGTAGATGTTAAATAACATCGGGGAGAGGATGGAACCCTGCGGCACCCCACAAGTGAGCGGCCGAGGGTCCGAAGCCTCCTCCCCAAGAACTACCCTCTATTGTATTTGTTTTGTACTGTTTTGTATTGCTTTTAATTTTAATGCCATCTTGAGAGGGTTTTACCCTTAAAAGCGGCCTAAAATAATTTTAAATAGGTAAAAATATAAGAACAGCTCAACAATAGAATCAATACTAGGGGTGTGGGCAGCCTCTCCTTCAGGGGAGTTCTTGAAGAAGAGGCTTGGAAAACCATCTGCTGGGGATGCTTTAGCTCTGCATTTCCTGCATCAAGTGGGGGGTTGAACTACCCAGTCTACAGAGCCTCCTCCAACTCTATGATTCCACCTCTCTCACTTTTGGCCATATGAGTAAACCATGTCAGCTTCTCCCTGTTATGCCAATCCTTTGGGAAATTCTGCAGTTCCATCCCTCTTCTTCTTGGCATGGGTAGGTGTGTGCGTGCATGCGGGTATGCGTCTTCTCTCTCCCAACCTAGCTAATCTTTTCCTAGATGATGCATGACGTGCAAAGCTGTGGCACTGTCTGTGATTTTGACATGCTTAGCAGCCAATTCTGTGCCCGACCACCCCTTGTCCAGCCTTCAGAAGAGATTGGAAGAGTCCTGCCCACTCAGCCACAGTTCGAATTGTAGCATGTTTCCAGGCTAGCTGTACATCTAATGGGGGGATGATTGGTCCAAGTTGCAAAGAAAAAATGGATTTCCCTCATCGTCTTGCGTACACCTTAACCAAATATTAAGTACTTCAAATTAGGCAGGTGGTGGGTGTGCTGATCAGCACTGTTTGTATTCCCATGATCGCTAAAGAAAATTACATTATTTGGCCAGACAATCTAAATTCTCCATAAAGAAAAGCAGTATTCTGCAACCTGTATACATTATGCAAGCTAGCCAGATTTCTCATAATTTATTCTGATTTTGCTCGTTATGAGAGGAGGAAAGCCTGAGGCATGGCATTCAAGACCTTCCTGCCAAGTTATTGGGAATCTTACTTAGCCTCCCCATCTGGCTTCTGGGTTTGGTACAGATATTGCCCACGTAGGGATGTATGAGAATTTTGTTTTTGCCTGCAAAGCATGCAAGCTTGAAGCTCCGAACGTGAGCATGAGTGCGAGCATGTTCCCACTGAAAATATTCGCAAATTGTCGAACACACGCTTGCGTTCATCTCGTTCCCGATTCCCAGTTCGATTTGCACAAATTTCCTAATTTGCACAGATTTCCTCAGTAGACTGAATCAGCCCTGCTTTAGTCTATGGAGGGAATTTGGGGAGATTTGTGCAAATCTAACATTTGATCGCCGCTCGATTTGCCCAAGTTTCCCGTTCGTGCGAAGCGGACAGTGATCACGAATGGGAACCGGGCATGAGACGAATGGCGAGACGATGTTCGAAGAATACTAGCGGTTTCAAACTTCGATCGTTCACCCATCCCTAGGCCCCGCCGCCCGCCGCCAGGCAGAAGAAAGGGAAGAAATTTGAGATTCTCACTTTTCTCTGTGCTTCATCGAATCCCAGCATATGCAAGGCAGTGGGTGTGATTGACTTCTCTCTGCCCCACACTGCATACTGAAGATCTGGATAGAGATGAGATGAGAGTGGGGCGGAGCTGTACTGAACTAAAACTCTCCCCCCACCCCTTGCACCCAGCCCAAATGATTAAAGGGATGATATTTGTCGTTATCCCTTTTCTGGTCACGTTTTACCATCAGAGCTACTCAGCAAATTAATAGGTACAGAAATGCAAAGCTCTGTTCTTATTACACGCTATCGATCTGATTGCAGTGTCATTAATTGAAAGACTCGGGGAAAGGTGATGGATGGTGCAGATCTGGTTTCTACGTTTTCGTCTTGGTAGAGCCCTGCAGGAGAAAACCTGCATGAAACTGATTGAACTGCCCCCCTCCTTTTTTTTTTTTTTTGGTCTGACATGAATTATTCGTTCATTGTCAGACCTTGTAACTGCATTCAGACACTGGGAGATTTACAATGTGAAATCCTAAATGGAAGTCTGTGTTTTAAATGTTTGGAATGCTGAAGATAGCTGCTGTAAAATATGCACATATCCTAAGCTTATGTGTGTGTGTGTGTGTGTGTGTGTGTACACACACACACACACACACACACGAAACAAAATTCCATGGACTGATCTTTCTTTCTCCCCACCCCTCACTTGAGTCCAAATAATTTCAATGGAAGCCTAAGATGAAAATTGGTTTATCTAATCAAAGAAACATTTGTTATCATTTCTATTCTACCTGGATTCCTGACAGATTTATAAATTCAGAAAGGCTGAGTTTGCTATTTAGATTTTGCTGTTTTTGTTGTTGACTGGGCAAGATTAAAGCAAGTGGCCTCAAAGCAAGTATAATTAAAAAAAAATAATCTCCCCAAGTTGGTTTTATTTTCTCTTAATTGTTGCAACCTGCCTTGAGAATATGTTTATAGGGTTTTTAAAAAGCAGGATATGGTTTTTGTGGGGGTGTTTTTTGTCAAAGGTACTGTTTTTGTTAATTGGGATTTGAATTGGAATGGAATTTATTTTCCTGAGTATGTTCAGTATCTCCATATTGATGCCAAAAATAAAAGAGAATTGTAGAAAATTCTGAACCCAGGTATGCCATGCTTCATTGTCCATTGAAATAGACAGACAGACAGACAGACAGACAGACAGAGAAGTTAGAACACATTTAGAAGCTTCTATTGAATGGAACAATAAGCACTGGAATTAGATTCCTGCTTGTCCCTTCTTGTGGCATGTGGATGTCTATTAAAATTTTGAGCAACGAGTCACTGTCAAAATGCTTCAGAGCAAAACTAGTATTGTGTGTGTGGGGGTGTGTGGGTGTCATTTGCATAACAAACATTCCAAAATGCCCAGGTAACCTGGCTGGATGAGTTGGCAAAATAGGCAGAATTAACTGCACACTCCCAGGTACATGTGTATAGGATGGCAGTCGAAGATATTATTACTAAAGTGTCTGAGACTGGGTTTCAATCTGCCACCATTCCTTCTTTAAAAATAAAAATTAAAGGGCAGTTTTATACTGCTATGTTTGGAATGAAGATATTGGAGTGTACGTTGAATACACAGATAAGAGGAAAAAATAGTTATTAACTCAAATTCCGTGCCTCAGTGTATTTTTCATGTTGTTTTCTCCTAAACAAGGAGTACGGTGCTGGTTCTAACATACGCTTATTGAAACTGGCTACTCAAACCCCACCTTATTTTTGGATCCTGCCCAACCTTAAATATACAGTCTTTTTTAAAAATGTTTTTAAATCAAACCTGAAAGAATAACCGCCTTTTAATTCAGACCTTCCATGGAGGACATGGGCGCACGGACATCAGCACTTGGAAAGAACAAGAATTAGTTTTTACAGTAGAGACCTGCGCATGGGGGGTGGGGGTGGACAGTTGGGGATTTGCCACTTGGTTCCCCCTCCCCATTCCGCATACAGCTCTACCCCCTCCTGGTGTGTATATTTTAACATGTCTTTGTTTGGTGAGAAGGGCTCGATGGTTTCGTAGTTTGGACTATGCATTTTTGCTGTCGCTGATAGGAGGTTCTGGCAAAAGATATTGAAACAGGTCTGGGGGAGTCTTTCTTTTCCAAAGGGATGGAATGCTCCAAAATCATGTAGGGTGTTTCCCTTTTTCCTTTGGACATAATCCTATTTGTCCCCCCCCCCCCTTTTATGGGCAGAGGGAGAACCGGACTGCTAAAAGTTAAACGCAATGCTTTCCCGAATTGTCACAATCGGTGCAAATCTTAATCGGCGATCGCTAAGGCTGAAATGGATGTAAGTCTCATTGAATTCAATGGACATACGTTTGAGTAGACATGCATATAATTGCGCTGTAAGGGTCTCAAGTCCTTGGAACGATGGCACACTCATGCTCATTTAACACTGTTAAACAATAGTAATGTCCTTTCACACATATGCACCTAACACATATTGTTTTTTATAGTACAAAGCCCTCCCTTCATACCACCGTTAAGCAATTCCTTCATAATTTTTTCTATTAAAGATTGTTTACTAGTGTCTCTCCCTCCCCTTTGTTAGTTCTTCCTTAAGATTTGGAGCAATTTCTGTATTTTTCTCCAGATTGTAAGCCCTCTGAGAATGAATGAATCTAATGGATATCCGGGTTGCTGAGGCTGAGAGAAAAACCTCCCTCTGGTTTTGCTGCTCAGTCTTTCAGCGGTTGCGCTGGTATGCTGCCAGCATGCAACCTTATGCCACCATAAGGAGCTCTATCTGCACATGATATTCCTATGCAAAAGTGGCTGTTTAGCAGAAATAATAATAAATTAATTGGCATCCCAGGACTGTGAAACGTTTGAGTGACACTGAAATGCTTCAAAAGCTGGACGTTTTTTTCCCTAGGATATACCATTAAGATGAAGTATGGCATATAGAGGAATCGAAAAGCAAATCCAATTGTGTCCTTCCCCATTCTCTCCTGCTTCATTTTTTAGCATCAAGATTTTTGTCTCTCCCCCACTCCCTTGCTGTGTCTAGTTATGGGGCCAAGCGTTTGCTGAGCTTTGTATTTTGGGATTGTTGGCTTTTGGTTTGTGTTTGCTTTCTGGATACTAAATGTATACACACGTACACCCACCCACCCAGGGAAGGTTTTTGGAGGGCACCCCTTCAAGTTAAACCCGATAAAAACATAACAGAGAAAACATAAAGCTGGTTGTGGATAAGTTCACTAAAAACCTCTTCAAAGCAATCTTAATGCAAACAATGCCTTTAAAGGAAATAAAACGTGCTTTCTATTTTTAAGAAGGCAAAATAGGCTCATGGAAGAGATGTTATTTTTCACTACAAGCCCACTTTTGATCCTGTTTTGGAATTTTTATATTTAATCTTTTCTCTCCCCTCCACCCCAGCTTACATCTGTATGGAAAATAGCAAGAACTCATATGCATTTTGTATCCATTTTACATGATCTTAAAAGCCATTGCTCTTAAAACAAACAAACAAAAAAAACAAGCATGGATTACTCCTAGAGTCTTTTACAAGTAATTGTTTCATTCATTCCCAGCTTACACGTTAAAAAAAAAAGCATCTCAAGGATGTGGGTGGCTGCGTGGGGGAAGAAATGCAAAATTGAATGATAATATTATTGTTAATAACCTGTTTGTATAGAAAATAGAGAAAGGGAAGGGGGGGAACATTTTGAAAAGGTATAAAGAAAGGCATTATTTGTTGCAAGCGAAGTTACTGTACGTGACCCAGGTGTTAGAGCCTATTTGCATATTTCCCACCTTTTGTACACCCCGACGCATGGGGATCTCATGCTATTGCTGACTAATTGATAGTTGTAGTAACTGCTATAGGCTATCCTTCGCTTACAAATGCATGCAGATGTGTTATCTCGATTCAAACATTTAAGGAACACACACACTCACTTACTTACATGGACAGAAAGTCTTCATACTAATAGAGGTGTGTGATGCAGATAGCAGGACATAAAACAGGAGAGAGACACACACACACACACACACACGCACACACTCTCTCTCACACACACATACACACACACAGATGGCATCCAGCGTATATATCCCTACAAACAGTTCTAAAATTGCGTTTGCAAATGCTGAAGTCTTCAGAACTGTCCAACAGTTCCGAACGTCCTTTTAATCTCCTCTCGGCGGGACGACTTCATCCAGATTGTCCGAAAAAAAGTGGAAAAGGTGAGAACTCTGCCATCTTAGCTCTGAATTCATCTGATTTCCTCCCCGCACCCCACCCCAATCCCCTTGTATTCTTCATGCCATTGTCCATTCTTATGATGGCAGCCTCCCTTGCTCTTGAATGGAAGTGTCACAGCGGGAGCGAAAAAAGGGTTTGGGGCGGCATTGTCAATGCCACGGTTGCCTATTGTTTCTTAGCCTTTCACTTTGCCGCTTTTCTGAACCTCTTTCCCTATCAGTGGCCCCCTGTCAAGGGGTGGTGGTGGTGGATGAGGAGGAGGAGGAGGAGGAGGAAGAAGAAGAAATCTGCAAGGGAGTTAGTTGTCTTTTTTGTGTGTGCACTGTTATGATAAACAGCTCTGCAATATATTCTGCAAAATTAGGAATTATAACGACGGGGTGGGTGGTGGTGGATTCTTTGTACCTTTGCCGTTTTGTCGCTCACTGCCCCATATGTCAAATGCCGTGATTTCTTACAGACTTTTTGTGTTGGTGAACTTGGGAGAGGGGGGTATATCTTGCTTGTTATTTTCCAGCGAGCAATAAAAAAATAAAATAAGATGCAGCTCCAAAGTGAAACAGTGATCTATTCAGCAAGGCGAACTAGATCTGGTACTCCCAAGACTTAAGTGTTGGAAAAGGCAAAAACGGAAGGCATTTGTTTAGCTGTGCATCTGTCCACCCTTCTGCCTGTCCTTTTTCGTCTGTTACCAGACAGTGGTGATTTCTGAAGAGGCCGAATATCGTTTGCAACTTATTCTTAGCTTGAACAGTAGCTGAACCTTAAGATGGTTCTGTTTGGGGTTGGGTTTTTTTTTGTTACAGACCATTAGATTTTGCTCCGGCAAGTTAAGGGGAAGTGTCTCTCTCTCTCTCTTACACAACAATCCTGGATTGTTGGGACATCTACAAGTAAAATCCATCTCATTAAGCTTGCTTCTGTCTGCAGAGAATATTGTCAAACCGTCAGTTACCTTCTTATGCATGAGTCTCAGGTGTCTACAGCTTGTTCACAAACAGGCCAATGTCCACAACTTTACTGAGGGCTTAAGTTCCTGGCCTTAGAACTTTGTCTTTCACAGCACCCTGTTATAACACTCTTCCTAAAATGCAGCTTTCATAAATGCGTTGAAGTTTCCAATCTATATTATAGATCCAGTGATTTTGATGATGATGATTAAAAATCCAGTATGGTAAAGTCTGAAGAATGAAAGATGGGAGAAACAATCCCTTCACTGCTTTAAGTTGGTTTAATAAAAAAAAAAATCAGCATTGTTCCAACCTCCTCTCAGCTAAAAGCATGCGCCTTGGATTAAAAATACACCCTTTGTAGGTGCCTATTTTTAGAAGGCTCTCTTGTTACAGTGCCATTGACAAAAGTATTTTGATCTCTATAATTATCTAGAGAAACATTTCAAATCACTTGAGTGTTTACTCCTCAAACCTTGAGTGTCTAAGCGGTTAAGAGTGTCTAGCATCATTTTCAACATGTCTAATTTTAGTGGCCTAATGTTTTCCTTCTAACAAATCTGTTTTAAGTCTTAGTGGGATTTGGCAGGGGGGATCTGCCCCCCCCCCAGTCTTCCACAACTGAATCATTATATGCCATGAAACTTTTGCACTATGTTTGATCACATTCGAGATAACATTTGGATTTTCCAAATACATATTTGGGAATTTGTGGAAGAAATCTTGTTTGCTCCGATTGTCTTTTTATTATCAACAGCCTGAACGGTTACAGAGTTGTTGGTTCCTGGACCAAACACATTTTATTCAATATATGGCACATACATATCTTGCCATAGTAGCTGCTTGTGGTAATACATCTTTGAAAAAAAATATGCACTGTCTTTTTCTTTCTTTCTTTCTCTCTTTCTTTCTTTTTTTGGTGAATTGTTGGGTGGTGTTGGAGTGTTTTGAAATGAAACTTTTTAAAGTAACAATGAAAGACTTCGGCCTTCTCTTGAAGCAAACTCTGAATGCAAAGCCAAATCTACGAGTAAAGTGGGCCATTTCCACTCCAAATCTGCATGATATTTATCATTTCAGTGGGCCTGTTCTGTTGAGAAGTGATAACATTAAGTACTTCTTTTTCTTGTGTTGGCAAAGAGTTCTCATTTTCTCTCAACCTTGCAATCCAGATATGTTTTTATAGTATCTTTTGTAGTTTGGATTGCTTAGACAACCTCTTGGCTAAGGACTTAAACCTGGAGAGAAAGCATTGCAGAGCAGGATTCAGATGTGCTGGGGAAAAAATGTCACTTGCTTGTGCTTTGAATTCAATTCTGATCTTCACATAAACGGAGAATTATTTCATTAATATCCATGATGTTTTTCAGAGGTGAGCCAAACATAAAGTTATATAGCCATGTAAAGTTCCTTTTGAATCTTTTTGTTGTTCTTGTTCTTGTCATTTAAGGTCTTGGGACAAATCTCTCTCCCCACCCACCCCATATCCAACTCTTTGGATTTATGTTTATCATTGTGTTAGTGTATGGGTCAGTTCTGATGGTCCTGTTGACATGAATGTAAAGCCATGATTTCTGTAGAGTTGTTCCACTTGTGTAGCTGTTGAAACCAGAAGAGAAAGTCTCTACCTTCCTGTTTCCATGGATAAGCATTTCAAAGGCTGGGCATGTTTTGTTTAGTCAATTATACTTAGAAAAATATCTTCTTAGACTTGAAAACAAGGGTGAAGTTTTTTTTATGAGATCTCAACATTGGCCTGACTTTGCTGTTACTAACCCCCTTGAGGACCTCCTATTGACTTGAAACTTGGCCAACATCAAGGCATGTTTGATTTCCCCCCTAAGAATATATAAACAGGAGCATTGCCAGAAGATTGCCTATGTACTTGGAAGGTTCAGATCCAATGTCTGAAGTATTTTTGGTACAGAAAATTATATGGGGACATGATTTAAAGCCAGTGGCATCCTCGCATTGCAGATGGGTCCATTGACTTGGGTAAACAGTCAACACTGCTTATTCAAATGACTTAAGGGGCATTAAAAGTCAGGCCTAGCCCTACTGTTAGACTGGCTGAGGCAGTCTGCTTCCAACAACAAATGCTATGGTATCGTTAAAGGGGAGGAAATTGGCCAATAATTTCATTTATTGTTATATTTTAACTCTGCCCCACTGAGATCTGCTACTTGGATTTCCTACAAAATGATTTCTGGTGCAACCATGTTACGAGGATCGTAAGCGCCCAAACTCGGAGGCTTATGAGCATCCTATACAGGGTGGGATGAACAGCGGAGGTGATCTTCGCCTCCCTGTCCTCTCACCCTGCATTTTTGCTAGATGGGTTGTTTTGCACATCTAGCGAAAGCATTTTGGAGGGGGAGGGAAGGCGGCTGGAGAGGCCTGAGGATAGCTCATATCATGGCCTCTCCTCCCGTCCCCCAGCCACTGAAACTTCCCCTTTTACCCCTCTCTGAGGTTGCGGTCCCAACCTTGAAGAGGCACCTGGAGCGGTTCTCTCTGTGCTGACTGTGCGGGGGCAAGGGAGGGAGATCAGAGCTCCGATTCCTCCCTCCGAGGTTGGAGTGCTGTCTCCGACCTCAGATCTGGGATTCTGAAATATCCTATGGCAACTCAGACAATGACTAGGTGCCATAGGTTTGCTCCCGCCTTTTATTGATAAAATGTCTACTTTCACCCTGAAATGGCCTCCAGGCGGCTTACAATAATGAAACACACTACAGTCCAATAAATACATCTGCACTAACAAATTATAATAGCAAACACAGAGATAAAAGGCCACTCAAATATCTCATCTAGCACCAAAAGCCCAGAACAGAATGGTGCCTAAAGGACAGCACAATTGCCACCAGGTGACATGACTGGAGCAAGTTCCATAGTTTGGAGCCCACCTGTCTAACTTCAGAAGGTGGTGGCACCAGAAGAATATCTTAATTGAGGAGCAGGTTTATGGGGAAGATGGTTGTTCTTCTCTTTGGATCATTTCTCTTAAAAGCTGTGAATAAAAGATTGGAATAGCAAGGTGGTTGTTTTCAAAGGATCCCAGTGTCTTAAGGAAACTTAGCAAATTCAGGTCAAAGGAATGCTTTGAATAGTATAAGTATAATTACTGTGAGTTCAGCTTTATCAAGATATCTTGAATATCTGTAATTGGGATATATTTGTCAAAGTAAGTTGCCCAAAGATTTCTCTTCTAACTTCTGCTGGATGTACGAGGATTTCGTTTATGTTTGCAAATCATTTGAAAATGTCATGTTCGCAGTCCTGAATGCGAGCAGTAGAATTCTTTTTGAGAAATATTAACAAATTCATGAAAATTGCAATCACATTCAAAAAATGTGAATTTTTATGCTTCAGTGCACACTTCGGAAAAATAGGGACAGAAATGCACATTTTCCCCATTTGAACGAGCCAAAAAATAGATTGAAAATGAAAACGAGAGGCAAAACAAGCTTGAAACTGTGTTTTGGATCATTTTGGTGAGACTCAAAAATGGCTGCTTCTCCCATCCCTCCTAATATTACTACCCCTTTGAAATAACTGGTGGAAATGGGAGAGTGTATAGAACATAGATAGTAGGGTTGGAAAATTAGTTCAAACACTCAGCCACTAGGAAGTATTTCCCAAGATCCAGGGAAGGAGAGGCGATTTAAGGCGAGGAGGCAACAAGAGTAGCCATTTGAATAGCCTCATCATGTGAGGCCTAAAAGGGTTGGCAGCGGAGGCTGGTGACTCCTATTTTGGTGGGGCTCCTAATCCATTGCAGCGTTTATTTGGAGCTTTATAGGAGCTATCCATGGTGCTCCATGGTGGGTGAACCTAGTTTGGGGACGGAGTACAGAACCATGGATGGCTCCTATAAAGCTTCAAATAAAACCTGCAATGGATTAGGAGCCCCACCAAAACAGGCGTCACCACCGGCTTCCCTTGGCGGTGAGGCTGCAGTGCACATGCGATGCAAGCCCTACCCTCAATGTCCCCACCCTGCCTGCTTATTCCCTGCCCCTTCTATGTTGAGCCTAGAGTTCTGAAGGGAGCTTCTGCTCATGTTCACTGGCTGTTTAAGGGTTCAACATGGGAAGGTTGGGGACTGAGCGGATGGGGACAGGAACGTAGGAAGCTGTGGTCCTTCTAACCCAGTATTGTCGACACTGACTGGCAGCAGCTCGCCAGGGTTTCAGGGAGGAGTTTTTCCAGCTCTTCCTGGAGATGCCGCTGGGGATTGAACCCGGGACCGTCTGCATGCAAAGCAGGGGCTCTGCTGCTATCTGCCCCCCCATGTGAGCAGCCTGCATAATGGCAGTAGATATTCTGTATGTGTGTGTGTATGTATTTCATTTCTACAGCACCCAATCGCCGAAGCTCTCTGGGTGGTTCACAACAATTCATTAAAAACACAAACCACAAATACAATAAAAACAGCATAAAATTCCAATGTACAAATTTTAAAACAGAATTTTAAATTTAAAAACACAAACCACAAATACAATAAAAACAGCATAAAATTCCAATGTACAAATTTTAAAACAGAATTTAAAACAATTTAAACAGCGAAAACAATTTCAATACAGTCAGTCAGGCGATCACTCGTGACCGAGTAAGATTGTCTTCCAGGATAAAAAAGGAAATTTACAAAAAGGAGATTTTAAAAGGAGGAGAATTCTAAAGAAAATTGTGTAGACTCTAGCGATGGGTCCGTAAGTGACTGTGGAGGCCAATTCTAGATCCACACAGCTTCCCACAGTGAGGACACAGGTTGCCAGATGGAAGATGGTCTTGTAAAGGATTTGTTTGACGTGCTTTTCGCTTAGCACATTTCTCCCTTTCACCTTGCACTAATTTCAATACAACTAGACCGACATATGCCATTCAATGCCATTCAATGCTTCAGGGAAGAAGGGAGTCTTAACCTGGTGCTAAATGGATAACATAGTGGTACCAGGCGGGCCTCAGTGGGGATATCATTCCATAAAGGGGGGGCTACCACTGAGAAGGCCCTCCCCCTTGTTGCCACCCTCCAAGCCAGCCTCAGAGGAAGGCCTCAGATGTTGATCGTAGTGTCTGGGTAGATTTATTTATTTATTTATTTATTTATTATATTTATACTCCGCCTTTTTTCCTGCAAGGAACCCAAGGTGGCTTACATAATCCTCCTCCTCCTCCTCCTCCTCCTCCTCCTCCTCCTCCTCTCCATTTTATCCTCACAACAACCCTGTGAGGTAGGTTAGATTCAGGTATTGCTGTGTTCTGTCTGGTATGTTCCATCTGGACTGCTTTTTATTTTCCTACTCCATGCATACTTGGTAAATTAATTTTAGTCAGTATGAAGAGAACACTCTCGGAGATGGGTCCAGTGCCATACAAATATGGAGAAGGGCCTTCTCCGTGAAGACAGTGGATTTGGTCTAAACCCTGTTGGGAGGTTATTCATTCTTGGCTACTCACTTTTGGAGCATGATCATTGGTGCACCGCAGGAATGTGGCCCCTGATTTATTCTCTAAAATGGAATTTGACCCTCGGACAGAAAGAGATTCAACCTCCCTGCTCCCCGTTCTATATAAAGTGGGATTAAAAGATGAAGGTGCACATCTTGAATGCAGAAGTCATGCCACATTAGGACATACTCCCGTTTAGACTGATTATTACAGTGATGTCCCCAACTTCCTATATTGGCTTTGCAAAGTTTCTGGCTTGCTTGTCTGATATAGATAGAAGAACGTCCTCTATATTTGTCTTCCTGGACATTTCCCCCCTCTTACCGTGCACTGACATTTGTAGCCATTGATGGATTTGGGGCTTGAAACTAGGGTGGCTGTATGTCCTACTTTACAGAGGACAGCTCTATTTGAAGGCATTCTGTTTGAAAGGTTTAAAGCCCGCTTTAAAGGTAAAGAACCTGAAGAAGGGAGAGCAGAGGGGTCTTGAACTTGCCCATCAACAATTAGCACCTGGATAGCAGATTGGGCAGACACAGAGGGCTTGTTCGCACGACACAGGAACCGCGGGGGAGCAGAAGTCCCCCGCGGTTCCCGTGTCGTGTGAACGCCGACCGGAGACACCCCCGCGGGACGGACGCAAAGTGACCATGGACGATAGAGGGGTAAGCCCCTACCGCGCGTGGCCACCCTGCCGTGTGAACAGCGGGCGGCCGTCCCACGGGGTCCGCACAGAGGCGGCAGCCCAGAGCTGCCGGAGCTGCCGCCGCTCCAGCCTGTAGGGACAAACGGCCCCTCTGGGCATCCTGGGCCCCTGCCCCCTAGTGCCGGGAGGCCTGCACTGCGGTGCGGGGACTGCCGGCTCCACTGGGGTCCGCCCACGCGTGTGGGGCGCAGGTTGTCTGTGGCGCCCCGCTGGACCCCGCAGATCCTCCCCCGCCCGCAGCCTGGGTCGTGCGAACCGGCCCAGAGTCAGCTGGTCACAGTGTCTCCCAACAGGATGAGATTTGCCCTCTTCTTTGTTGATGAGCTTCCTCTCTTTTTTGGCAATGTGTAAGTGGCCGGTCACCCTGCTTGCATCTAAACCAGTGATCAGCCCAGAACACTGGGCAGAATCCAATGGGGCACTGACGCCTCTGCTGATTCTCTTAGGTCCTGCCAAGTCCCATCCGCAAGCAGCACCAACCGCTTGTAGAACGAAGATTTAGTGCTTTGGAGCAACCGGAAATGAGCGGACTTTCCACATTCGTCCTGGATCTCTTGCCAATCCATTTTACTGGATGGACCCAAGTTCTGAAGTATAATACATCTAGGACAACACTAATAGGATAAAGCTAGGTTTTTATACCATGTGCAATGAATGCCACGGCTGGCACTTCTTGGACAGCCTTCCATAGTCTTGCTGGTTGTGCAAGAAGCTTGGCTGTAAAGGCCATCACATATTTGACCCCTTTGGGGAAAAAATGATCCCATTTGTTCCTGCTACAAGACAACAGAAAGGGTCAGTATACCTTGGCAGCAGAGGGGAAATCCCTGTTTGTCTGAATCCACCCTTTGGATCTTGCAAAACATTATAGGTATTCTAGTGAAATAAGGAAATGTACTGTTAGTTCTATGCTCTTTTAAGCTTTTTAATGCTTTTATCTTATGTTTTTTTACGCTTTTGTATCTTATAGTTTTAAGTCTTGTTTTATGAACCACCCAGAGAACCTCGGCTATTGGGGTGATAGAGAAATATAATAAACAAATAAAATAAAAATAAATAGAATGATATATTGTAGATGATCAGGGATTGGCTGACTTCAGTCTTGCCATCATTAATATTATTAGCCCAGAGGTTAGATGAAGGGCATATTCAGGATCTCTACATGGTTAAGGTATAACAAAACTTAACGATTCTGAATTTGTGCTCTTGTTTAAGAAACTTCAAGCTACAATACTGTGGCCCCCTGGAGGCCATAGAACAGGGGTGCATAACCTGGTGGCCAAAATCTGCCCCCCTGGGGGTCCCCAGATGGCCACACCCCCTTATCCTGGCCCCACCTTTCCTCTGACCAATGATCCTTTGGTGCTTTCCTGGCTTTTGTGCAGTTTCCCCCCCATTCTAAAAGATTGAAATGCCTCTCCTGAGGCCCAGTTACTGGCAGTAACAGCTCTGAGCTGAAATAGGCTGGGGTTTTTTTTTGTATTTTAGCCCCACCCTTCTTCACCTTCTGCCTTGCCCCTTTTGCCTTCAGCCCCACTCACTGCTGGAATGTGGCCCCCAAATCTTCTCCAAAATGGAATCTGGCCCTTGGGCTGAAAGAGCTTCCTGCACCCCTGGCATAGAATAAATTGGGTTTTCCCCTCCAAGGGGGATGTTTGACACACACACACACCCCAGAATCCCCCTCCCAGCCACTGCAGAAACCTCTATGGCCGGTTCTTCTCTATGTCAGAAGTCATGGCAGTGGTGCACTGGCGGCGGCGGAGGGGGGGAATCCATAGCCCTCCTGGTCTCCAGACATGTTCCCAAACCAGCAGCAGATCTACCCCAACCCTGAAGCTGAAGTAGATTAATTCCCTCCCACTGAAATCAATGGGAGGGAATTTGTACCAAAAAAGGGGGGGAATGGCCTGGGGAGGGGGGAAAAAGCAAAAACACTGCTCCTCCTTTCCTTCTGCCCTGCTGGCATGAGCCCAGCAGGCCTTTGGATATGGCGGTTCATCCAAGTATGGATCTCCTTGACACAGCAGGTAGGATTGCTCTGTAAAAGTATCTTTCTGGACCAGGTCAATGTCCTTGCAAGCCTAACAGTGTTTGCAAGAATCCCAACAATTAGCAGACACTTGGTGGTCCACCAGAAACTGGCCAGTGGTCTGTCCATGGATCACAATCTACCTTCTAACCACCCCTTGAAATAAGTACCCTAGAGGGACTAGATTGAACTGTCAGGGTGCAGACAGACAGGGCTTTGAAAACGTGAGGGATTTTTGAACAAAGTTCTAATGGTTCTCTGGTACAATTCCAGCATGTTCTAGAGAGGAGCAGATAAACTGTCAGCATGCAATTTCATGCCATGTATACCCTCAACAGGTGATGTTGATACAAGGAGTGGAACAGGGCTGTGGGGAGGAGGAGAGGAACAGTATAGCTGTGTACACAGGAAGCTTGTACTACCGATTTCTGCAAATTTAGGTCTGCTTCCAAAGCCAGGCTGAGCAATTGCTCTTTTGGATGCCTCCCTGTATAAGAGTCAATTTCAAAACCAAACATTCGTAAAGTGATCTGGTGAACCATCTGGTTCTTGCTTGTTTGGGGGAAGAAAAAAAAAAGGCATTCAGCCGGGTGGATCACCCGAGAATGTCTGCTACAGAGCTGCATTGTAGAGATGTTTAAAATAAACTGGACGTGGCTGAAAAAAACCCAAACCCTGCAGTGTTGGTTTTCCATAATGCCTGTTGTTGTCAGTTGAGTGCACCGTATTCAGTTAGTTGGTCTGTGATTATCTATGGCAACAGCAGGGCAGTGGGTGGTTTGAATGAAAGAAATTGCTATGCTAACACTTCTTATACAGAACAAATACTGGGCAGAAGGTAGATGAATGCAACAGACATCTACTGAGGTCAAGATTTCTTATGGATGGATCTAGCAATGGATATTAGCCACAAGAAGCCAAATTGAGCCTCAGTTATTAGAGGCAATGTACTTCTGATTGCTGGATGCAAGGGACAAATAGGGCAACTTTATTACAAAGTGCCCTGCCTGTGGGTTTCTCATCATATCTGGTAGCTAGTCACCACTGGGGAAAGATTAATTAATTTATTATATTTATATCCCGCTTTGTTTCATCCAGCAATGAATCTGTAACGTTCTCAGGTTTCACAAATTTTCTTGAAATTATAGGTTGCGTAAGGACCATTTCAAGTATGAAAAAATTCCTACCTAAAACTATTTCTGCATAAGGAATCAAAAAACTACAACAGCTTGGTATTTATATGGTATTTTCATGTGTTCATAACCCATCACATACATTATCTTAGTAACAACAACCCTGTAAAGAAAGGCAATATTATTATCCCCATATTGCAAATGGGCGGCCAAGGCTGAGAGAACAGGGACTTGCCTGCTACCTAGTGAGTTCAAAACAAAAGTGAAATATGAACCGGGGACTCCAGAGGCTGTAGCATCAATGGATAACTTTGATGCAAGGTTCCAAATTCAGACTAATGTCTAATCTTCCCTTCTACCTACAGTGATTGAGCAGGTTGTGGCTGAACAATTCCAACTAGTCTTGGATGAAATGAAATGGATTTTAGCGGCCTTCTCCAACCTGGTGCCTTCCAGACTTTTTGGACTACAACTCCCATCATCCCTGACCATTGGCCATGCCAGCTGGGGCTGATGAAAGATGGAGCCCAAAACATCTGGTGGGCACTAGGCTGGATATACAGTAAAGTTGAGCCAGTCCCCCCACACTTTCAGAGAACAATTTGTCCACTGTGAAAGGGTTTTTTTTTGGGGGGGGGACAACTTTCAATCAAGGAGTGTGCAAATTCTAATAATTTTGGGGGGTGGGTGGGAATGGTTTTACCTTTAGAGACAAGGTGACCAACTTCCTTCCTTCCTTCCTTCCTTCCTTCCTTCCTTTTTCTTGAGCTGCAGTAAGACTTGTTTTTTTTTTTTTTACAAAAAGGAAAGAACCTTTGGTAACCTTGTCTTTAAACATTCCCTGAATATTGGATTGATCTTGATCAGGCTTGAAACTCTTGAGAATTTTTGAGGGGTGGTGTTAGTTACCTTTCAAGTTTATTTGGCTGGTGCAGATGGGTGAGAATTTTGCCTGTTTATTTTTGATAAGAGCTGACCAAAATTTGCAAAGTTCTTCATATTTGGGAGAGAAAGAACTTGAGATTTCAAAACTTCAGATGCAGGAGAAATCAAAACTGTCCATCCTGTTAGGACAAGATTTGATTTGAAAGACTGATGAAAGGCATCCATTAGCCCAATTGTAATCACTGAAAGTTTCAAAAACACACACAAACCCCTTCATATTCCCCAATCCCAGCTCAGGACAGGCATCTTCCTCCTTACTGATTTCTTGTCTACATCATGCTATCACCAGCAAACTCCACCAGCCAATAACTGACCTTCTATGGCATCTTGAACTGCTGAGGGAGAAGGGACAGGCTTTTTAATGTTGATCAACATTGCAAGATTCTGTGATAAGAGGACAGATGTATAAGAATGTCATTTTTACTCGCAAAATATGTGAGCATGCCCCATTCAAAGCTCCAAACGCGAGCACAAGTGCAAGCATGTGTCTGCCTGAAAATATCCCTAAATTGTCGAGCATGGGCTCGCATTCGTCTCATTCCCTATCCCCAGTTTGATTTGCGCATATATCTTCTGTAGACTGACTTAGCCCCGCTTTAGCCTATGGAGGAAAGTTGCACAAATTATGAAATTTGCATGAATTCTCCTGTTCGATTGCTGCTCAATTTGCGCAAGTTTCCCATTTGTGCAGAGCATGCAGCAATCACAAACATGAACGGGAATTGGGGATGAAATGAGCGGAGAATCCTGGCAATCTCAAACATCATTTGTTCGCCCATCCCTAGAAGAGTAAGAAAAATGATCCGTTTGGCCAGTGAAAACCTCACATGGGACCTATGGACAGTAGAGGCCACACTCTGTCAACAGGACATGGGGCAGCTGAGGCCATGTGTCTGAAAGGAGGGAGCAGTGACGGTGAGCTATTATGGAAGTTGGTGAGGGAGGTTGGGAAAGTGATGAAGAAATGGGATGAAGGCAGATGTGTTTGTATGTAACCCTAGTTCCTGGAGTTACGCCGTGCCTAAGGGTGTGAACTGTGAGCCTGGAAGACAATGGATCTCATCTCAGTCTCAGTCACAAACATAGTAGGTGTATGCAAGGGGGGAATTGTCTCAATATTCCATTCATCTTCATTTCTGAATGTCCATTCATTTCATGTTTCAATTGTTATCTCATTTGTTTCATGCTTTATTTGTTAGCATTTCATTTATCTCATAAGAACATAAGAAAAGCCCTGCTAGATTGGACTAAGGGTCCATCTAGTCCAGGATTCTGTTCACACAGTGGCCAACCGGCTGCCCACAGGATCCCACAAACATGAATGCCACAGCACCCTCCCACCCAAGTTTCCCAGCAACTAGTGTACATCTTGGTACTCGCAATAATCTTTGGGTGCTGTTGTTCTTCTGTTTTCTGCTATTTTTGCCACCACTTGTGGCATCAGTGGCAACAGTGTGGTGGTAATAGAGTAGACGTTGGTAGCCTCTCTTGGTGATAGAGAGCTGGGCTCATGACACAACATTGGTAGCTTCTCTTGGCCATTTCTCTCCATCCCCCCCCCCCAGGATGACCTAGATGTTCATCATTCCAGGGCATTGAATGGGTGTGGGGGGAGAGGGGGAACAGTGGCTCCCACTGACAGTTCTCATTTTATTTTTCCCAGAGTCCCCTGTCATTGCATTGTTCCAGTGCATTTTTTTCAATTCAATTTATTACGGTCATAAGACCAGCAAGGTTCCAGTGCATTGTGGGGGTGCATGGGAAATGGTGGCCACCACAAAAAATGGCAGCCCTCATTGGCAGCTGCCATTTCCCCCAGAATGCCCTGAAACAATACAATATCCAGGGGCAATCTGGGGAAAAACAAAATGGCAGCCAACAGAAATTGCTTCTCCCATTACCTGACAACTACCAGGAGCAAATGGGGAGGAGAAGAAGAAAAGAAGCTCCTCCCACTGCCCCTGCATGGGGGCAGCAGTAGCAGCCATTGAATCAGCTGCCGCCGCTGCCACTACTGATAAATGCTAAGCCGCACGTTCACCCCAGATTGGAATTAACAGGCACAAATGGGACTCACGTTTGCACTCATTCATTTCCCTCTGCATTTGTTTGTGGATGGATGGAATTTGAACTGAATAACCCCCATTCAGTTCTGTTTTCCATTTGTCCTGGAACAAACACACACTTCTGTAATATACTGTGTAGCCTTAAGCAAGGCACAGTTCACTCAGCATCAGCCCTGCAGCAGCATTCCACCTGCAATTAGGGAATAATAATGCTATTCTACCTAACAGGGCTGTTGGAAGAATTATGGAGATAATAAATGTAAAATATATGTGATATTTATATTTCACATATATGTGAAATATATGTGATAATATATGTGAAATAATAATAATAATTATTATTATTATTATTTAATTAATTTAACGGTAGCAGCTTATATCAGCTGCTGATGGCCTTGGGCTGGTGACTGTAGTATATCCTACTAGGAACTCCAATTCCTGTTGGCTGTTTGGACCAAGGCAGATAAAAGGGAAAGAGCCATCTATTCCATCCATTTCCAACATGACTTGTGTTTTAGATTATGGTGCATTATAGTTTTAGCAGAAAGGGACTTCAATGTTATGGCACAAAAGTGGAAAACACACGGCACCCTATGACAAATATTATAGCATAATGGGATAAGTATGCCAGAATGAGAAAAACAGCAGGCTATAATAGTCTCTCTAGAAATGTGTACATATAAGCTCACACACAAACCTCTATATGGGGTGGGGGAATTGGGGAAAAGAAACAAGGCAGAGTTAATCATAATTCCAGAGCTTGTGAACAAAGATGCAATTACCAAGGATTTCTCCATACAGTGAGTGACACTATTGCACCTAATGTATTTGGTGGACTTCAAAGGGAAACTGTATGCTCCTCATCAAATTTGATTCCATTTCCCCCTTACTATCTTAAGTAGAAATCTCCATCCAGTACTTATCATCTCCTCCTCCTCCTCCTCCTCCTCCTCCTCCTCCTCCTCCTCCTCCTCCTCCTCCTATAATATGCTTACTTGCTTGATTCATCTGGAATATTGTGTGTTATACACACTTCTCCATGCTACATCAGGTCAGGATTTAGGGACAGGTGATCCAGCCAGGCAACCACCTGGGGTGCTGGGCTTGGGCGGGGGACTGCTGGGCTGAGTGGACATCTGTCATGGGCTATCTACTCAGCTATTAACAGCGGCAAATATGTATGTGTATATATACATGAAAGGTAGACTAAAAACAAAGTAGTTTAAAAATATATTTAGTGCTAAGCATTTAATCAGTAGCTGTGATGTTGTTCCGCTTTACACGTCTCTCTCCCTCTCCGTATATAGCAGTGAAAATGGGGGCAGTTGAAGGTGTGAAAAATGGGGGGAGAAAAAGCCAGTCATTTTGCAGTGGGGGCGGGAGAAAACATCTTAATGCCTGGGCCCAGAGGCTTACATGGAAAAGTGGTGGTAGTGGCGGCCGCGGCTTTCCCCCTTCACTCTTCCTTAAACATAGATTTTCGACGGCTGCAAGCATCAGCCTAGAAGCGGACATTCACTTTCCCCTGCAATGCCCCTACTAGGACAAGACTATGTCATGACCCTACGTCATGTAGTGGGTGGTAATGGTGGTGGCCCCAATAATTTAACTATGCACTGTGTGAAGAAGAACTTCCTTTCATCTGTCCTGAATCTCCCACCATTCAGCTTCATGGGATGATCCCAGGTTCTATTATTATGAGAGAGGGAGAAAAATGTCTCTCTATGTCTAATTATCCAATTATGCATAATTTTGTACACTTCTGTCATCTCTCCCTTTACTCACCTTTTTTCTAAGCGAAACATTGTAACCTTTCTTCGTAGGGGAGTTACGAAGCACCTTGATAATTTCAGTCACCTTTTTCTGCACTCATTTATCTCAACAGAGCAAACTCCCTAGCAAGTGCGCTTAGGATTGCTGCTGCCTTCAATTGGTTATATTTCAACCCCTCTCCCCAGGGAATCCTGCAGAATGTAGTTTTGTGAGAAGAGGGCTAGGGATCTTTAAGGCAACATTCTCGGGGTGGGGTGGGGAAGGCTTCACAAAACTACAATTCCCAGGAGCATAATTGGGAGGGGGGGAAGCTATGTCAGTTAAGCTGGTATAAAACCAATTTATGTTTTTAGTATAGCTGTGTCCATAATAGCCAGTAGACCAGGGATGGCAATTGTATTTTTGTTGTTGCTGTTCTTGGTCTGCTCTGCCTTCCCCAATGTGGTGACCTCCAGATATTTTGGATGACAACTCTTGACCTTTGGCCATGCTGGCTGGGACAGATGGGAGTTGAAGAAGTCCAAGTCATCTGGAAAGCATCGGGTTGGGGAAGGCCTTATTAATACTGGACTTTCTACTGGACAGCAAACAGTCCATCCTGCTCCATTGTCCACCATTTTGAGCTTCTTCATGTAGCTGATCTGTATTGTATGGCTAAGGATTGAGTTTGTGTAGTCATTTTGCAATGGAGACTGAGACCCATATAGAACTTCGTCTAGTGAATGGATTCAATGTGTACTTGACTGTCCCAACACCATGTGTCTGTCAGGGTTCTGTCTGTCATGCAGTTCCATGGGGGCTATTCTTGGTAGTTCTAGTGCTCAGTGAGATGAGTGTTATGTGTGTCCAGTGTCTTTCTGTCTGGAGTATCCTTGTTCAGGAATTTCCTAGTTATGTGGCTGGTCTTGATTGTCACGTCTCCTTTTCTGCCTGGTGTTTTAACAGAAATGACGGCACGTGGATCTTCTCTAAGTTTTGCTTCCAGGTATTTGGGATGACTGCAGTAGCTCAATACTGAGACAGGAGGGGGTGGGAGGGCACTCTATGTTAGTTTAAATTTCCAGACACACAAAAAGCACAATCCTACGCATGCCTACTTAGAAGGACATCCCATTGAGCATAATGGGGCTTTTGAGAAGTGTATATTTGACTGCAGCCTTAATCACATAGCTAGGTTTGCAGGTTAAGCACCGCGCTCTTCCCCTCTTGATGGCAAATCAAGCACAGAGGTTTGAGGTGAGAGTGAATTCAGGGATGTGTGAATCAGCAAAGCTCAAGCTCACCAACGCTTGAGATGCTAGAATTGCCTCTCAAAGCTGGTTCCAACTCAAGTCCATATCTGATTGTGAGCTTTGTTTTTTCTTTTCTTTTCATATGAGCATCCGTGTGTATTTTCGTGCATTTCCCCCCAAAATGTATGCATCAGTTGTGTGCATCAATGAAATGTATGCATTCTTCTCCCATTGATTTAAGCATATTTGTGTACATGTTTCAGAAGTATGCATTTTTGAAATGTAAGCATGCTGTTTTTGGTCCATGAATCATCACACTGTAAGCTCAGAAGTGAATGGACTTCAACCGCAGATTGCATCCAAGTCTGTGTTTGGTCCCAGAAGCTATGAACTGGGTAAATCCTGATTAAACAAATGAACTGAAACGAATTTCTCATATGGTCCTGGTAAGGATTAGTGGAAGGGTTGCTGATGTCACCAAATTCCTGGTTGTGTGTGGTGGGGGAGATTTAGTTTGGGAAGCTCTCTCTCAGGTACAAGGATTGAGGTTGCTCAAACAGATTGTACTACTTCCTCCTCCTTCTCAGCTTTCCGAAAGTACCTCTCTCCCACCCACACTGACAAAGTGGCTCAGGATGAGAAGGTGTATGGACAGACAAACTCGCAGACATGTTGTAGAGTCCTGGGAAAGATGCTTGTATTCACAGTGGTAATCTTTCACCAGTTCTTTGCTGGAAATGCCTCGACCACCATAAGGCTTGCAACTGGACAGTGGTAATTATTACTGGAGTAAGAGCCTGCTCACCCCTAGTTTCCTTGGCAGGACCCATGCAAGGCAGTTTGGTGCCCTAGGCAAGATCAGATATTTAGCACCTCCCCTTCCCACTTGAGAGCACTGTATTTTTTTTCAAGGTGTTTCTGGCGCCCTCTTTAGCCCTGCGCCCTAGGCAGCTGCCTAGTTGGCCTAATGGTAGCACCGGCCCTGTTCCTTGGCATGCTTGAAAGAAGCCATGTGGTTCTTGCATCTTTTTATGGTCAACCTGCATTTTGCAGGGGAAATGTGTTCCATCTTCTTTGCTGATTTACATTGGAAAAGTGATGGCTCATCCACTTCTCCTGAACAAAAGGATGAGTCATGCATTTTTCTCTCCCCACGTAATGACTCACTTTCCTTCTCCTTCAGGGCTACTCATGAAAAGACTGAGTGAAACAATCTGATGAGTCAGATGGGCAGGGCACGTGCTTGCACAGGTGATGTTTAGTAAGCTGCTACCTCATTTCCAAAAGTGGCATCATCAGGATATCTTTTTGTTTGTTTGACTTCCATCCAGCTCTTAGATGGCTTATATACCTTGGTTGGCAAGTCATTCTTTTGCAATAGGGGCCATGTTTTGAACAGAGCAAGAACTGACATGAATGGACAGCAGCATTGGCTCCACCCACTGCCTCACTTCCACACCATTCAAGACTCTTTAACTCCATTTACCCCAGTGAGAACAGCAAGGAAGGCTTTGGCAGTGCCAGTGCCCTTTCTTTCTGGAGGCACCACTTCTGCTCACCCTCTTGTTCTTCTGTCTTGGCTAGGCTTCCACAAATACACTCGCCAGCTGGTGCTTGGCAAGGAGGGATCTTTGCGATGTGGCAAGAATCTTTCTCATTCTTGCCACATCTGAGCACCTCCCAGCCCAGTGCATGGTGGGCAAAGGAACCTGCCACTCCTCAAAGGAAAAGGATGCCAAAGGATGGCCTCGTTGTTTTGGAGGCACTTGGAAGTGGCAAAAGAGGTCTTCCTGCTGTCTATGAGCCTGGAACAACATGAGTTGATGCTTTCCTTCCACCAACAGGGCACAGGACTTTAAAATTGTGGTCGATCGATCACAAGCTGTGTGATGTGGCTGCAAACAGGGCAAATGCAATCTTAGATTGCATCAATAGAAGTAGAGCTTCAGAATCATGGGAAGCAATAGTTCTACTCTCCTCTGTGCTGGTCACACCTCACCCCAAATACTGTGTCCAGTTCTTTAAGTGTCCACACTTTAAGGAGGATACAGATAAATTGGAATGAGTTCAGAGAATGGCAACAAAGATGATAAGGGGACTAGAAAATAAGCTCTACGAGGAAGGATTGAAGGAACTGGGTATGTTTATCCTTGAGAAGACTGAGGTGGGATATTATAGAGCTTTTCAAGCACCTAAAGGGTTGTCACACAGAAGATGGATGCAGCTGCCTGTTCTCTGCCATCCAAGACTGTAGGACATGAAATATTTTATTTTATTTTATTACATTTATATCCCACCTTTTTTTCCTCTTGCAAGGAACCCAAGGTGACTTGCATGATCTTCCTCCTCTCTATTTTATCCCCACAACAGCCTTGTGAGGTAGGCTAGGCTGAGAGTCCATGACTGGCCCAAAGTCACCCAACGAACTTCATGGCCCGAGTAGGGACTAGAACCTGAAATTCCCGAGTCCCAGTCTTACAGTCTAACCACTACACCGCACTGGCTCTCATATCATTGCATCCAGCAGCTGGAAGCCAACCAGGAAAGATAATAAGACTTAACACAGAAATAAAATACAGTACAAAGTAGGCCAAATAGATTCCTGTCTAAGGTGGCAGTGAGGGTGTCTCTACAAATTATCCTTCACTCGTGAGTTGGCACTCATGCCTCTCCTCAGGGGAGCCTTCCTCCCAGCCTCCACCTGGGTCTCCTCTCAGTTGCTTCCCCATCTCTTACTTGGGTGGAGGTACAGAGAGCTGCTCCTCATTCAAACCCACATTGACTCAGTGCCTTGACGTCACTTGGACTCTGTCCTCCAAGTGCCCCTTCCAACAGTGGGCAGCTTCGGATGACACGCTAACCCATGTGGCACGGCACAAGCCCACGCAGCGTAGGTTAATAGCCTGAAGCCCCACAATGTGCTTAGCAAACAATTGAGCACATCGTGGGTCTATGCCCATCTCCTCTCCCCTTGGTCATCCCGCAGGTATCCCAGGGGACACCGCGGGAGGAACAAGTCTTCTCCCCCCCCCCTGCTGCCAGAAGATTGCTCCAGCGAGAAGCAGGGATTGCTTCAGCTAGCTATCCAGCCCGCTTCTGTGATCTCTGCTCCCTGCTGCTGTGGTGAGCCCAAACAGGCTTGCCGCTGCAGTGAGAAGCAGGGGAGCAGCGAATGCCTCAGCCAGCTATTCAACCTGGCTGCAGTGATCACCACTCCCTGCTGCAGCACCAAGGAGGTGGGGAAGTCTCTGAAAGTCACCCCCCAAGTGCTGCTTGGGCACTTTGGGGGCAGCTGGCAGCGGCACTTGCCTGCTAGCCATTTGGCAAGAGCAGCAAGGGGTTTTTTTTGCTGCTCTTGCCAACTGGCTTGCTTGTGGTTGAGGTGACCCATCATGATGGGTCATGTCGTCTGGGTTCGGACGACATGACAAACCAACCATGGGTTGTCAGGATGGCTTATAAGCAAAAACTAAGCCACCCTGACACACCTGTCCTGGGTTCACACAACATTGACAACCCACTGTGGCTTATAAGCCACGGTGGACTGTTGTGTCATGCGAACCCAGTCAGTGTTCTTCAAGGCAGATGGTCTTGTCAGGCTCCAGGGCAGAGGGGTCGGGTAAGGCAGATAAAAATGCTCAGCCCCTTGATGTGGGTCTCTCTCCAGCAACCACCCTTTCCCAATTTGCTTTGACCCAAGGTGGAAAAAGTCTTCTTGAGCAAGTCGTTTTAACTGGTGTATCTGGATAGGACTCTTGACTCCAGGGAAGACTTTTGGTTGAAAATAGGAATGGGTGAGCATTTCATTTGGTTTGTTGTTTGAGAAGTACTTACAAAATGTGCAAATTTATCCATAAATGAGAGAGAAAGAACTTGAGATTTTTAAAAATTATAATTTTTTAAAGAAAAAATCTGAATGTGAGAGAAATCCAAACTGACAGATTCATCCATCCAAGTAGAGGGCTTCTAGCAGTTCTTAGCTCGTAGAAGTTTGGGTTTGAATCCCTGTGTGTTTATTCAACCATGTCTGTGGTGCTGAATTGGGGTCGCCACCTCTCTTTTTCTGACAGGCTCCTCAGCTTTAATAGCTACTTGGCAGCCAGGTACAAACAACACGGTCCTCTCCATGCTGTGGACCTAGCTGCACTCATGGAATTTGGCCTGTGTGTAAATGACTGAGAATTTTGTTTGGTTCATTGTTCGATAAGCACTCTCCTTAATTTGCAAACTTCTCCATAAATGTGATGGAAAGAATGTGAGATTTAAAAAGAATAATTGGATGTGGGAGAAAGCGAAACTGACAGATTTGTCCATCCTTACTTGGAATGCAACAAGCAACGTTCACATAATAAATTGCTACTTTCAGGTACCAGCTGTGCCTCTTCCTTCACTGAAGGTTGTAGGTATGAGTTCTCTTGCGCCCGCGTTGTCAGGGAATGGCTTCCTAATGTCAGACTTGGGGATAACGTGCATGTTGGGAGCTGGCAAAAATTCTGGATCAGGGGTGGGCAACTTGTGGCCCTCCAGCTGTTTTGGCCTACAACTCCCATCAGGCCTAGCCAGCACAGCCAATGGTGAGGCATTCAGGGTGATGTAGGCCAAAAACATCTGGAGATGCCCTGAATTGCCCACCCCTGGATTAACATTCCCCCTCAGACCACAAGAGAGCAGTTTATGGTGCTGATTTTAAAAGAAAAAGAAAAAGATATAGGGGCTTAAGACTGTCTGAAAACTCTTCCCCCTAATCCCTGATGTAGTTGCTCAGCATGGAGGGCAATGCTTTCTATACTTCCAACTATTCTGACTTCAAAAATTCCAGGGTCGAGTGCTGATGTTGAGAATGGATGATGAGGCTTAAGAGTTGGCACAAATTAATCCCCAGCAGTTTACTGTAAGAACTGGAGTGGGCACCCTTGATGCTGGTAGATTTCCTTTTAGGGAAGGCTGTAGCTTGGAGGCAGAGCCCCTGCTTGGCATGCAGCAGAAGGTCCCCGGTTCAATCCCCGGCATCTCCGGTAGGGCTAGGAAAGAATCCTGCCTGAAACCCCGGAAGAGCCGCTGCCAGTCTGTGTCGACAAGACTGAGCTAGATGGAACAGTGGTCTGACTTGGTGGAAGGGGACTTCTCATGTTCCTAGTTTAATGACCTAATAGCACAATCCTATGCATGTTTACTCGGAAGTAAGTCCTGCCGTGTTCAATGGGGCTTAACCCCGGGAAAGTGTCCATAGGCTTGCTGCAGCCTCATTTGGAGGAGATTCATTGAGGGACTGCTGCTGCATGTCAAAATGGGGGCAGGCTGTTTCTCCTCTAACCTTCGTTAAAAAATGGCGTCCTCAACATTTTGAAGCTTTTTGTGCCAGCTTGGACTGAAGATAAATCAAAATCCCTCAGATAGCCTGTTGAAAGTAGAGGAGAAATCCTAGGCTCGGGGACCCTAATTCCATTCAGAGAGGAAATCGGGTTTACTAGAAATCTTATTTGTACCGGGGAAAGTGGGAGAGAAGGACAATGAACTACTTAAAACTCTTGCAGATATATATATATATATATGTGTGTGTGTGTGTGTGTGTGTGTGTATTTTTACACTCACACACACACACGTCTAGGGAAATATAGAAGGGACCTGCGTTTGTCAAAGTCAGCGCATCACCTGCCAGGCTTCAATAAGGATTTATAGCTGCAGAGCAGCAAGCAGGTTTTTAACTGCATTTGCACTGATTTGCTTCTCACAGACATGGATTGTTTAGCATTATCGATTCCTCTTGACTTATCTGCTCCAGTCAGTGCTGTTGACCCTGGCATACTGTTGGAACAGCCAAGCTCTCCCGCGAATGTCCTTGTACTAAGTCGATTTCCACCCCCTCCACCCACTTCGGTAGACATCTTTTGTTCTTCCTAGCGATTGCTCATCCAATGCCTCCGAGAATTGACCGGGTGTGTCCCAGTCTGGCTCGTGTTCTTGGTCTCCTGGTCTTCATTAGGAGCTCCCTTTAGAACAGGCAGCATCCCAGCACCCCACCCTGCACAAGCCTAAATCAGCCAGTCGCAGACCTACATTCCCCACCCCTTTGTGCTTTTGTCCCCCAGCGGAGTTTCCTGATGTGATTCTCAAACCAGCATAGTGCAGGTCAGAAATGAAGTCAGCAGACAGCAGGGTAGGGGTTCTTCTTTTCATCAGAGAGAGCTGGAAGAGGCATTTTTAAAATAATGATGTGAGAGATTGCAGAAAACTGCCTTCTACTATACTGACCAGCAGCAATGCTCAAAACAAACAAAACAGCAGCAGCAGCAGCGCCAGTGCTAGGATGTTCCCTCCCTGCTTACTGTCTCTTAAAGTTTTAGCTGACCTGCAATTTTGCCTATGGCCCCTTTAAGAGCAGCTTAAAGTAGCTTGTGGGAGGCACGGGGATTTGGGACTCTGCATAACAAAGTGAGAAGCTGTGATGGCTTAAGGGTTTCATAGATTTCATAGAATCATAGAATCATAGAAAGGTAGAGTTGGAAGGGGCCTGCAAGGCCATCGAGTCCAACCCCCTGCTCAATGCAGGAATCCAGGTCAAAGCATCCCTGACAGATGGCTGTCCAGCTGCACCTTGAATGCCTCCAGATTGGGAGAGCCCACCACCTCCCTAGATAGTTGATTCCATTGTCTTATTGCTCTGACAGTCAGGAAATTTTTCCTGATGTTTAGGTGGAATCTGGGTTCCTGTAACTTGAGCCCATTATTCCGTGTCCTGCAAACTGGGATGATTGAGAAGAGATCCTGGCCCTCCTCTGTGTGACATCCCTTCAAGTACTGGAAGAGTGCGATCATATCTCCCCTCAGTCTCCTCTTCTGAAGGCTAAACATGCCCAGTTCTTTCAGTCTCTTCTCATAGGGCCTTGTTTCCAGTCCCTTTATCATCCTTGTTGTCCTCCTCTGAACCCTCTCCAGTTTGTCTACGTCCTTCTTAAAGTGTGGTGCCCAGAACTGAACGCAGTACTCAAGATGAGGCCTAACCAGTGCTGAGTAAAGGGGAATTATCACTTCATAGATCATAGAGTTGGAAGGAGCCTACAAGGCTATCGAGTCCAACCCCCTGCTCGATGCAGGAAACTAGAGGAGGGGTCTCCCATCCAAGTAATAACCAGGCTTGACCCTGCTTAGCTTTCCACGCGCAGACAAGCTGAGCCAGCGTGAGCCACAGGCCTGTATATTTTGTGATGGTCCCAGCATTTTCAGGGCAGTTGGAGACTATGCATACACAATGTGGCTTGCTGGTGTAGCATAATGGTTAAGAAGCTGGGAAGGCCCTAGTTTAAATCTCTGCATGAACTCATTAGCTGGCCTCAGGCAATCCATTCTTTCTCAGCCTCAGTACTGCCATACAGGGCTTTTGGAAGGGTTATAGCAAGCATGGTGGTATATGTGAACCTCTTTCAACACTCTAAAGCAGGGCTGCGGAACCTCTTTCAGCCTGAGGGCCCAGTTCAATTTTTGAGAAGCTCTTAGGGGCTGCATTCTTGTGGAGGGTGTGGCCAATAGCAAAATGGGGTGGGGCCAAAGGAAAAGAGGGCAGGGCCAAAATACCAGATGTACCAACATATTATAGGAGAACCCTTAGGAGAGACATTTTAACCTTTTAGAATGGGGGGGGGGATGCACAAAGGTTGTGAATCCACCAAATGATTGGTGGTTGGGAGAAAGGGGGTGGGGCCAGGGGAAGGAGGTGAGGCTGGCAGGATTGGGACCTCAGGCAGGCTGGATTTGGCCCATGGCTGTAAGGTTCTGCACCCTGCTCTAAAGTATTATATAAATGGACAGTATTTATTATTAGGGTTGCGTGTGTGTTTTAAAGCAAATCATTCCCTATTCAGAAAGAGTTTTCTGGTCTTCCGAGATTAAAAGATCTGGAAGTTGCTCCATCGCCTTCAGCCTCCTGCTTCACATTTTCTGTCTAAGTAATAGGGCAAGCAGGAAGAAACAGAGCTCCACCACCAGCAGCACCAGCACCAGCACCAGCACCAGCACGGAGTTTGTGTCTCATATATCTTGTTCAGTTTCACTAGAGTGAATGCAGGATCTTGCAATTATACTTTTGTGCACCCCACAGTTGGCTGGCTGGCAACGGGAGCCTTTCCATTTTCTGCCCTATTTTTGCTTTTGTTTGCTAACGCCGTTGCCTTTCTTCTCATTTAAGCCAATGACAATGACTCTATATCGTATGAAGCGGGAAATGCTGGCAAGAGTTTTATTGTGAGTGGGAGTTGGGGGAGGGGAATAAAATCTCCGAGAAAGAGCAAGAGCATCCTGCATTGTGCAGGGGGTTGGACTCGATAGCCTTGTAGGCTCCTTCCAACTCTATGATCTATGAAAATCTATGAGAATCAGGACGCTGCAGAGTGGATTGATTTGTCAGATATATAGGCAAGCACCCCCTGCTGGTAGTATTGAGAACTGACGGTGGTTTAGCCTGTGTGGGGAAGTGACTCGCACAGCACTGAAGCATCTCGAGAAGGGGTCAGCATGGTGAGGGCAAGATGGAGGTGTATGAACAGCAAGGGCCATTCTGCCCGCATCACTAAAATCAAAAGAGGGCTCGCTGCTTCCCAACTAAACAGGGTGCAACCTCTTAAACGTTAAGGATAACGTTAATTCCAGTCTTCAGTGGGAGAGTGCTGCTGCTTATGTAGCCAAAACTGCACACTCCCTCCCACAAGACGGAGGTGTCAGCAGGCTTGAAGGAACCCAAAAGTTTGCAGCAGTACAAACAATCTTTGGGGGGGGGACACCCAAAGGAGGGGGAGTTGACCCAAAAACAGCTCAACAAAGAGAAAACATGCTCAGTCGGCCCACGACTTAATTTGGGGGGGGACACCAGAAAACTGCGTGGTGGGGTGGAAAAGAGTCTCTGGAATCCTAAACAGGGAGCATTCCATGCTGCAACATTTTGTTGCAGGTCCCATGTGTATAACTCATCCTACCCATAACTATTTATTAGGGCCTGTAGATAGATTTAAATTTTTGTTTTTTAAAAAGGTGTTTCCCCGGCTCTACTTTACCACCACCCTTCCTAAGGCTAAGAGGATGATATTTGCAGGATGGTGTGGGGAATTCCTTGCGAGTGGGCTGTTTAAATGTCCAAAGGAGAGGCAGAGGGCACAAGACCGGTGTGCGTGGGGGGACGGCAGCATATTTCTCTGTCGTTAATTCAACATTGTGCCGCATCAAAAGGATTCTGCTTGAGCTTCTCGTCAAGGATTTCAAAGCCCCGGAACTTACTTGGGTCCCTGAAGGATCAATCGACCTAAACACAGATCCTTTAATGTCCGCCTCCCCTCCCAAGGAGAGACAATCCGGGCCTCTTGCGCAATATGGGGAAGAATAGAAGGCGGCATCAAGAGGAGCTGAGGAGGACCTCGCCCGGTCAGTGAAAAGAAAAGGCTGCCGTCTGGTACCATGGCAATGGAGCAGGGATTACATTGCGGCGGAAAATAGGTTCCTTTTGATTATTATTCCAGTATGTTCTTCTCAGGCAATAGCTAAGGGATGTTGTCACCGAGCCTCATGTGAGGCCCATCACAAGGAAAAGGGGAGACTCCGAGAAGAGCAGAAAGCCGCCATTCACAGGCTGCTGCTGCTGCTGCTGCTGCTGCGGTGGAAAAGCTGCTCTGAGCATGTCTAGAAGAGGCTGCTGTTTTTGTTTTGAATTGTCTGGATGTGGATGGGAGGGCAAGAAGCATTCCGAGAAATGGGGGTTCACTCTTAAGGGTGCTTATTCCACAGTGAAAGGTGCAAACAAGCCTTCTGCAGTGGGGACGGGGGGAATAGAGCCTGCCTCACAATCCTGGGGGTGGGGGGCTCGGTTGCGTGTACTCACTGGCAGTGGAGATTCTCCCTGCACATGCCTGAATCGACTTTCTTCTTTACTTTTTGTTCTGCAATGCTCAGTCAATTTGACAGGGAGTCAGGGCCAGCGGAAAGGGTAGGCATGATTGGACTCCTGCCAAGGGCCCACACCCCAGCAGGGGCCCACTGAGAGGAGCCCCCTGGAGGTGCTTCTCCTCTTCACCATGGCAACCTGCTTGTTCGCCTGCCTCTCGCTCTGGGCTAGACAGTGGTGGTGGTGGTGGTGGTGAGGAGGAGCCGGAGACGCCACGGCCTCCTTGCTCACTGGCCCTCTGCTTGTCAAGTGGGCAAATGGTAGCCATGATGAGAAAGAGGAGGAGGAGCAAGAGCAGCTGGTGACCATGATGGCGGTGAGAAGGTGGACTCACTGTGGGAGGGCCCTTTGAGGGTGTCTTGCCCAAGGGCCCTCCAAAACCCAGAGCTTGCACTGTGGGTGGTATAGATTCGTTTGTCCCTTTCCCGCCCAGCCCGTATCTCTTTCCAGCCTATTCTTTCTGCCTCACCTATTCCCCTCATCCTGTGCTCTTCTTTCCATCCCATTTTCTTCCCTTCGCTCCCTTCTCTTTGGAGTGCTCCTATGCCAATATGGCAGAGGGGAGGGAGCCAGCCGGAAAAACCTGTGTGGCATAATTGATACGGAGGCAGCCTGTCCGCTGAATACATCGGAACTATGTGTGCTCAGCACAAACTCATCTCTGTCTGTCTTTGTTTTGCCCCCCCTTCCTCTTGTGGAGGTAAACGTTCAGAAGCGCCTTTGCCGGGTCAGCTTCTGTCCGAGGACAGAGCAGTAGAGGCTCTTGTGTGTAATGCACAGGCTTACAAACGTACAGGGCAGAATAGGCATTCCAGCGGTACAGAAGCAAGCACACAGGCAGCAGTGCAAATCCCAAGCCAACCTCTGCACCCCGAATCTAAAGCAGCCAAATCCAAACGACTGCGCTGCAGCTTTCCTCAGACACCACTGAGCCTTTGCTCCATTTCAGATGCTTGGAAGAGTCAAACTGGCCATCCTTTGACCCATTGTTGAACAAACAAGGCTATAATACAGTGTTCTCCAACCTTGAGTCCCCAGGTGTTTTTGGCCTACAACTCCCATCATGCCCCAGCCAGCTACGCTGGGGACCCAAGTAATAACACAGCCAAGGGGAGAGCTACTTCACATAGCATTCTTGTAACAAATTCTGCATGCATGTAAGTGATAGACACTTGAGAAGACGATGAGGTCACTGAAAACTAGATTAGATCTGTTTGTGAAATAGCTCTTCATGTTTTTATAGAAATGGCGATACCATTGCTTCTAGTCTGGGGTGCACACCCTTATGTTAGCAGGCAGGCTAGTTCCTTGGAAGTTGACAGCTCCCTCAGCTTCTGAGGAGTGACGCCGGTGAAGTGGTGAATCCTCTTAAGCCCTGTCCTTGAGACAGGTAAATGTTATTAGGACAATCTACCACACTCATTGGCTGAGAAGCTCATCGTAGGAACATGGGAAGCTGCTTTATATACGGAGTCAGACCCTTAATCCATTTAGCCCAGTATTGTAGGCACCGACTGGCAGTGGCTCTTTAGGGCTTCAGGCAGGAATTTTTCCAGCCCTACCTGGAGAAATGCTGGCTGCAGAGGAGACCAATCGCCTACTGCTGTGGCCAAGATGGAAGCCAAGCGGGCTGGTGGAGGAGCCCAGAATGGAGCAATCTGTCCCTCCTCTGCTTCGCTGCTCACTTGCCTCCGTGGAATATCCTGTTGTCCGTGGTGACCACACCAGTGGTTAAACGCAAGGCTGCTGTGATTGTGCTGCTCTGCCCCCATGTGCTTATGCCAGGGGCGTTGAGTCTTTTTCAGCCTGAGGGCCAAATTCCATTTCAGAGAGGCACCCGGGGGCTGCATTCTAGCGGTGGGCGGGGCCAAAGGGAAAAGGGGTGGAGCCAGATACCAGCATGCTTTAGCTTGAAGCTCTTACTCTCGGGAACTAAGCCCCAGGGGAGGCTTAGCATGGGGGGGGGGGTGCACAAAAGCCGGGAAACCATCAAATGGGGGAAAGGGGCTGGGTGTGTAGGGGAAGGAGGTGTGTTCACTGGGGAAACCCTGGAGGGCCATATTTGACAGCTGGGCCTCTGGTTCGTCACCCCTGGCTTATACCTTCTTATGTCCTTTATGTGCAGTTCATTTTTTGAACCCCAAGGTGATATTTTGGGAGTGGTGGTGCCTGCAAAATTTTCTTCGAAATCTACAGTCTCCAAGAAATGTCTCCCCCCCCCCATGTCTTTCACTACCTAATCACGATCCATCCCCTTTCCTCAGCAAAACATTTGCCAAGAGGGAGGGAGGGAGGGAGGGATAGATGGAAGTAGCCCTTGTCATTTTAAGGGGGGTGTAGATTTTCACTCCTGCTCAGGACAGGTGCCACCTCTTGACGTATCAATATGGTGGGCCCTCCTTTTTGGGGGTGGGGTGGGGGAAAGGTGAAATATTTTGAGGACAGCCATTCCTCATTTGGGCCGAGCCCTGTGAGTCATTTTGGGAGAGGGGGAACGAAGCGCCCTGTGACCCAGGAAGCACAAAGCGGCACGTTTGAAGTGCCACCGGCTGCGGAAAGGCACTCGCAGATCTTCAGCCAGGGAAGGATTCTTTGTTGCCATGACAACTGTAAGGAGGCCGCGTATTTTTGGATTTCCATTTTGACTGACTTTTTAACACATTTTTATGATCAATTTGCAAAAGGCAGGAAGTCAATGAATTCCTTTTAGGGCAACAAAGCAGTTCTGAATTCATCCGACATTGTGGACAATAAAGAGGAGTGAAACAGCCGCTTTGTTTTTGCCTTCCATCTCCATCTTCCAAATACAGACCTTGAAGGGAGAAGAGCTGGATTTAAACCAAATGCATATAGAATAAACCTTATGTTTTGTGGCTTTCCATTTCTCTGTCAAAACATCTTCCTTGCTTGCTTGCTTTTTGAGGTCATCAGATGGTTGTTGTTGTTGGATCAGTAGTCAAATTATCTTCTTATATTTTATTTTAAAAGCCCACACTTGCTGCAGAAAGTGCTTTTAACATAAACTTATGGCAGTTTGCACCACCTCTCAGTTTTCAATGCCTAATACTCAACAATGACTTACATAAATGAGATCACGTGATCCACTTCTGATTGGATGCTGTCTAGCAAATGGGATGATTGAATATGCTGGTGCTGGAGAGAGCTGGGTGCTTGAGATGAAATCACCACACACTCTGTTTATTGATCGATTGGTTGCATTTTTACCCTGCCTTTCAGGCTCTCCCCTTTGTTTATCCTTTGAACAATGCTATGTGGGAAGTTTGGTGGAGAGAGAGAATGACCGCCCCAAGATTAACCAATCAGTTTTGTGGCTGAAGATGGCTTTTGGGTCTCCCTTTCAAACCTGTTTTGTTGCCATCTTAAGGACTAGAAACTTTAAAATGAAAACAGAGATTAAGAGTATAAGAACATATGAAGAGCCATGCTGGATCAGACCAAGGGTCCATCAAGTCCAGCATTCTGTTCACACAGTGGCCAGCCAGCTGCCAATGAGAAATCCTTAAGCGGGACAAGAGTGAGACAGCTAGGGGTGGGCGATCTACCCACCACCCGACTCGCTGGGCGCTCGGTAAGTGCTGCCACCGCACCTGCTGAGCCGGGCCGAAAGTGAGCACCAGCCGAGGCACTCTCCGGACTTCTGGGGGTCCTGGTGGTATGCTTTTTACTTAGAGAATGGCGTAAGATACGTTAAAAGCGGCTGTGATTTGTGTAACTTGCGCAAATCACGGCTGTTTTTTTACATATCTTATGCCATTTTCTATGTAAAAAGCGTACTGGCCGCCAGGAACCCAGAAGTTGCTTCCCTGGCTTGGCTTAGGAGAACGTTAGTTGAGCCGGGGAAGCAGGGTAGGCCGAGCGGAGCTTGGGAGGGTCGAGCCTGGTGAGTTTGCCAGACTTCTACCCCCCAATTGAGCTCCACACGCATCCCTAGCAACAGCACCCTCCCACCCATGTTCCCCAGCAACTGGTGTACATAGGCATACTGCCTCTGATACTGGAGGTAGCATAGAGCCATCAGGACTAGTAGTGATTTGATAGGTTTATCCTCCAGGAATTTGTCCAGTCCCTTTTTAAAGCCACCAAAATTGCTGGCCATCACTACATCTTGTGGAAGTGAATTCTATAGTTTAACTATGCGCTGTGTGAAGACGTACTTACTCTTATGAATATATGCATTATCATGTGCATTTCTCCTAATGTGCGCATTTTTGTATACGATTTAACTAATATACATAAACAATATTTTTGCACGCATCATGCCTTAATCGAATGTAATTTTGTGTGTTATTTTCACAGATATACATGTTTTACTTGCACTTTTTCTTAATATATAAATTTTTTAATGCATTTTTTTTTAAAACTGGTGAACTGCATTGCAAAATTCAGAAAAGTGCGAATTTTGAAAGATAACTGGGTTCTGGTCTGTGTATTGGTTCAAAAGTACAAAATTAGGTAAGTTTGCATTAAAATACAAATCAAATGAATTTCTACCCCCTCGCTACTTCCTGCTCAATATCACGGTCCTTCAAGGGCACAATCCTATGACAAGAGTCTAGATGGTCATAGGGGAAGTCCCAGCTCAGACCTTGGAAATGCGCTCCAAGGTTGGAGCTGGGACTCTGACTTTGGAGCGCCCTCCCTCTGCCCTCGCAGTTGGCATGGAAAGAACCATGCCGGCTGCAGCTCTGAGGTTGGAAGACTGACCTTGGAGCTGGTGTTCTGTGGGCGTTCCGGAAGGCAGGGAGAAGAGAAGTCAGGTTCTGCCAGCATATTTATTTATTATATTTATGAATCGCCCATCTGGCCAGACATCCAGCCACTCTGAGCGATGTACAGTCCAATAAAATACAGGGGGGGGGGAACACACACACACACACACACACACACACACACACACTATAACACACAATTAAAAACAGTACAAAACTTAAAAATCCTAACCCACCCCATATTCCCGCCTGAAAAGCCATGTTTTTAATGCCCAGCGGAAGCTAATCAAGGAAGGAGCATGGCGGAGGTCACTGGGGAGAGAGTTCCATAAATTGGGGGCTGCCACAGAAAAGGCCCTCCTCCTAGTCCCCCCACCAGCCTGGTTTCTCTGGCATCCTGGTGGTGCCTCAGCCTCCCCTCCTCGTGAGCCGAGGCGAGGCAAAAGACTCAGATGGCCAAAACTGGCTGACTAAGTCTTTTGCAGGGCAGGAGCAGCGCAGAGGCAACCTTTGCCTCTGCGCTTCTTCCACCCTCCATCCTTCTTCTTGTCCCTCTCCTACCGGAGGTGAGAGATCATCATGGCTAAACAGCCTTTCGATGTGACCGCTCCAAACAATGATGTTGTTTTGCCCCCAAAACATTCTTTAAAGTTTTTTCAGCCAAGATGTTCTTCTCCCTACACTTCTTTTCCCATTTATTTTCTCTTCTATATTCAGCTGCAACAGTCTATATTTTTTAAAATTTCTCATTATATGACCAAAATATTCTGGTTTCCTGTGTTTTCTAATCATCTTTATACATTCTCTTTAATACTTCTTTGTTGGTCACTCACCCTCTCTGTCCATGAAATACGTAACATCCTGTGATAAGTCCACATTTCAAATGCTTCTTCTATCTTTTCTATGGTCATCTGTGTTAAAGTCCACAATTCCATGCCATACAGTGGAACTGGGAATACATAACACTGTACAATGCACATTCTCAAGGCTGATTTTAAGTCTTCGTTACATATTACAGTCATGCCTTGGATTGAGAGCATAATTCGTTCCGGACACGTGCTTGTAATCCAAAACACTCTTATATCAAAACAAAATCCCCCCAAAAAAATTTGTACAGATTTTTAATTTAAGCCGTACTACAGTACTTGTATTGCAAGACGTCGCTTGTATATCAAGTCAAAAAAATATTAAATAAATATTTAAAAATTTGCTTGTCTTGCAAAACGCTCTCAATCCAAGTTACTTGCAATCCAAGGTATTACTGTACATTTTTCATCTTAAAAAAGCTACTCCAGGCCATCTCCATTTTAACTTTTATGGCGTTATTAGGGATCTGCCCTCCATTAGATGCCCATAATCCCCTGAGTTTGGACGGTTATGGGCAACCACCCTGGATTATGGTGCCCACCATGTATTTACATGCTTTTCTTTTTCTTTTTGGTTTAACACCCCATGCAGTTCTGCCACTCTGGAGAAAGGATTGCATCTTTGGCCCCATCCAGTGGGGCAGAAAAATTAGGCACACAACCAGCACTGGCCACATTTGACTCCTGATCTCTTTCATAGAGCAAAAGTCATAAGCCATCCCTCAAAATGTGAACAAAAAAGTGTGCCCATCACTTTGCGACGTCTAGACTCCCGAAGGGCTCTGCACGTGAGTGTCTGGTGCATGGTGGCTACTCTGTGCCTGTGAGCATCCTGTCACATGCATGATGTTGGCACTTGTGTCAGTGGTGTGCCACATGTAGGATCCAGAGCATGGCGATGGGAGCATCTGACCAGCTTGCAGAGGTTGTTTTCAAGTCATTTCCCTGCCTCTGTGAGACACCCAGTGGTTGTGTGAACCGGCTTAGATCACCTAGTCAGTGGACAAACCATATCGATGGCCAAAGAATATGTTGCAAAAAAACCCCAAAACACATGTGTCGATGGAGCCTGGTGCAGAGGAATAGTGAGAGATTGGTGTGTCGGTGTGCTACTGCCCTCTGCTGGACAGAAGTGATTTTGGAAGTGAAATTAAATGCATTGCTCAATTTCCAATGATGAATGAGCTCAGCTTGTCCTGAGCTAGTCCTGGCAATGTCCTGGCAATGTCCAAAATGGCCAGGGGATGAGATTTTATATTATTTATTTATTTATTATTTATTTATTCATTGATTCACCTACTTATTTTCTTAAAATATAGCCCGCTTTTTTATTTAAAATCTCCAAGCTGGTTTATAAACCATATTAAAATTAATGTGTCATACAAAATGCACATTCTCAACTAATTAACCACAGCTAAAATTTCAGCTAGCAATGGGCCTCCATTTCCATCAAAATCTGTCGGTGAATGTCAAAAACCTGAAAGGGTAACCTTGGCCTGACAACTGACAGCCAGCAAAGAAGGGATAAGGTGGACTTTTTACAACTTTGGTGCCACTACAGAGAAGGCCCTGTCCCACATCATTCTCCAGCCATCACACTTGAGACAACGAGGGCACATCCAACAGAATCTTTCAAGAGGCCAATAAGGGAGCAGCTGCTATTCTGGGCCAAAATGATTTAGGGCTTTAAATAAGAAGACCAGCACTTTGAATTAGGTCCCAAAACCAACTGGGTGTGAATGAAAGCCCTGTTTGCAGGTTGCCCCTTGCACGTTCCCTATTGCATGAGGGTGGGGGGAGAAGAGTGGGGGCACACTCATTCTCATTGTCCCTGCTGCCCTCCACATGTCAGGGCTGAACATCACGAGCAGGGAGCGTGCTGTATTTATGTAGGCCTACCCATGCAATTTAGAACCTTGTGTGATCAGGGGTCTAAGCTGCATGGGCAGCCTACCCGTATAGGCTATAAGGGTAGGTTGCCCATAACGCTACACCACACTGAGAGCCAGTGTGGCATAGTGGTTAGAGTGTTGGACTGGGGAGAGCCGGGTTCTAGTCCCCACTTGGCCATGAACCTCACTGGGTGACTTTGGGCCAGTCATTCACTCTCAGCCTAAGCTACCTTCCAGGGTGGTTGTGAGGATAGTTTGGTTAAAGTGGAGAGTGTTTCCAAACAAGGACAGACTTGCCAAAACCCACCTTCTCCTGCTGAATCAATTTTGTTCTCTCATCATCTATGCCACAGCAGTGAGATTCTATAGTGCCGTGATATTTTTATTCTTACAATATTTTAACTGTTTCCCACATGTCTAAGAATATCAGGCAGCTTGCAACATGCCCTTAAGACTACAAAACCCATAATCAAATGCAACTGGCACTGAAACACAAATATTATAGGGCCATAATGTGCTGCAAACTACAGATTATAGTGAAGGAATTGCTGTGTAACCGGCCCGAAAATTATTTTGAATGCACAGACAAGAGTTTTTATCCATGGATATTTTACTGCTCAGGGCCAGAAAAAAAAGATACCAACATAGAATCATAAGCTTACATAATATTGTATACGCTGCACCTTCCTTTGATTCTGCCCCTGTATTTCTCAGGCAAACTGCACTTGACCACCTAGGGTTATTGTCTTTTGGATGTCCGCCATCTTTTTTCTGGGCAAGTAAACAGCCAATGTCATCCTTTATGGTTCATTATCTCCCACGAGCCTGGCCAGATGAGAAGTCTACATATATACAAGTAATACCCATGTTTCCTATTATTGTGTACAATTATATGGCCTTTGGGAATTGTCAAGATGCACGCTGCCACATTGCAATGTTTTGGCAGCCTCAAGAACTGGTGAATCTCAATCTTCCCTTTGATTTGAAGAGTTTCCCCGTTTCTTTCTGGCATGCTTGCTGGTGTCATAGAGAGCATGAGTGAGAGGTTGTGCCAAGGTTTCGTGCAGAGTGGATAACGTTTCTGTTGTTACCCACTTGATCTCGACATGGCACTAGCATGCCCTGGGCATGTTTCATCAGGCATGGTGCCATCCAAAGGACTGAGCATAGTTAAGGCACAGTATGGGTGCTGCTGAGGCACAAGTGTTGAAATAACAAGGCCTCCAAGCGAAGCAGATCCAAATGGTATTGCCTGCGTCCAGAGTTCAAGTGCCTTTGGCTGAATCGAATGCTGGCGTAATCCAGTAGAACGTTGTTTGACTTAGACTGGTGTTTTGGGCCCTACACAAAGCTAGTCAGTAACAAATACAAACCAGAGTCATGCATGCTGACCCAACCATTGTTCTGTGCATATAGAAAAGTGGCTCCAAATGGAAGATTCGGGGCTCTGGCCCTAGTGGACCACTCCCTAACACCACTTCTGGTCACACAAGAAAACAATCAGGGTCCTGAACTCTGTTACCATTTTCTCTTTCTTTTGCTGTTTGCTAATACATGCATTCTTGTACGTGTCTGCCCAATGGAAACATTTTTTTGCAAGCAATTTCCATGATATAATGCAGTTTTGAACATCATTTCCCCATATTATACACATTTATGTATGTGATTTTTGATTGCAGAACTTGATTGCAAAATTTGGACAGGTGCAAATTTCGAGCATAACCGAGTTTCATTTCGCATATTTGTTCAAAAGTGTGAAATTGGGTAAATCTGCACTAAAATGTGAATTGAATGAATTTCTCTGCCATCACCAAGCTTACCTTAATGTAAACAAGGTGTCTCAGGGTTCCTCCTTCCTCCTGTTTTTCTTTTTTTAAGCCAACAAGCAGTAGTGGGTCTCTCCAGAGCCTCCAGGCTGCATTTCCCAGGCCAGAATGCTCATGGGAATGACACTGCGTGATGATATAGCATCTGTCCCAGAGACATTCATGGATAAAACAACAACAACACATGGCTGCCCCTAGGGGCTATGAGTGGCAGCAAGACTTTTTAAAAAGTTTAAAAAGGAAAGAAAGAAAACCCCTTGGCCATCTTGTCTAAAGAAAGGTAAGCTAACACCCACCCACCCCCCAAATCCTGGGTAATATTCACCTACCCTCCCAAAGCAGCGGAATATCACTGTTGCTGGGAATGAATGGTCCTGCAGGTGTGTGTGTGTGTGTGTGTGTGTGTTGATATTTGGTACTGCACTACAGGGATGTTGAAGAGTCCTTGGTCTCGAGTCACGAGTCGAGTCACAAGTCTTTGGACCCGAGTCTCGAGTCCAAGTCCGAGTCCTTGGTCCAAAATGGTGACTCATGAGTCACGAGTCACGAGTCCCTCCCAAAGCTGACTCCACGAGTCCCTATTAAAATCAATGGGTTTTTTTCCCAACAAAAATAAGGCTATTTCAGATGTGTGGCTTAAATAAATTCTAGGCACAAGTGTGCCTTTTTATTTCAAAACTGCAACTGATTTTGGCAAGAACAGACCAGGCAGACAAACCCAAAATGTCTGAAAGGTTGCATTTTAGGGAAATGATTTTAAAAAATAAACTTGCTGTACTTCCTAAAACCTATCCATGTTGCATTTGAGGAACACGATTTTGGAACACGAGTCCTTGGTCTCGAGTCCCGAGTCGAGTCTCGAGTCCCATTGAAAATATTGGGACTCAAGTCCGAGTCGAGTCAGAGGGGGGACTCAGTCCGACTCACGAGTCGAGTCCTCGAGTCCGAGTCCCCATCCCTGCTGCACTAGCGTCAAAACACACATGTGCATGAATAAGACCCCAAATGCCAGTGCATGGCTGGGGCATGCTGGGAGTTGCCAGGCATAAGATTGTGCCATAACTATTCTTTTTATTTAAAAAATATAGTCAGTTTAATTTACTGCTCAGGTGGCTCACACTCCCTGAATGGTAGATGGTATGCTAATCATTCCCATTTATTTATTTATTTATTATATTCATTATATTTATACCCCGCCTTTTTTCCTTCAAGGAACCCAAGGCGGCTTACATAATCCTCCTCCTCCTCTCCATTTTATCCTCACAACAACCCTGTGAGGTAGGTTAGGCTGAGAGTCAGTGACTAGCCCAAAGTCACCCAGTGAGTTTCATGGACAAGTGGCGACTAGAACTCGGATCTCCCGAGTCCCAGTCCAAAACTCTAACCACTATGCCACACTGGCTCTCACCTGCATCCCCTAACTCTTGGGAGTCCTGCTGCTGGCTTGGTCCAGAGATGAACCTCCACAATTACATGGTAGGAGATATTTTATGCAGATATATAAACAGGTTGTTGTTGTTGTTGTTGTTGTTGTTGTTGTTATTATTATTATTATTATTATTATTATTATTATTCAGGCCAGAAAGCCATTTGAAGTCAGCCTCAAAGTTGAGTCTTGTTTTCATATTTATTTATTTATTTATTTATTTTAAAATAAACCAAAGAAGGATGGTTTCTTGATTCCCATGTGCCCACAGTCAGTCTCTCCACTCCCAAAGAAAGTTTGTGCAAGGCCTAAAATAATCCCATCCCCATCTCCCACAAAATGCTCTCCTTTGGTAAGGCCTAGATAGAGCTATGATTGTTTAGTGTGGCACCAGAGCTGGGTCAATGGCTTATTTTGGTTGGGGAGTTATAAAAAGCCTATGTTTTGTCAATCTATCATCCTGAAGGAACAAGTCTAGAGCCTCATTAGCTGGGCTTATTTTTCTTTGGTTTCCTTTAAGAGTCCACATTCATCAGGGCCTGGGCACAGCAGCCTTAGCCATAAAGTCATCGCGTCCCAAGTTTATTTAGACATGTCTGGCCCGTTAATTGCGAAAAAATGCCTTCGGGTTTGTGGGGGCACATTGATAGGTGTCAATGAGAGATGCGTGTGTGGAAAAGTGGGACTCAACCTCAGGGAAGCAAACAGTACAGAGGAAGAAAAATACTGATTGGGAGGAGGCAACTGGTCTGCCTGAGATGGGACAGTTTGGATGAAGTATGTGAGAAGTGAAGGACATTCTCAGCCAGGTTTAAGGTTCTGGTACTAGTGTACAAAGCCCAAAACAACCTGGGACCAGGATACCTGAGAGAGCATCATCTCCCTTACCAACCTGCCCAGTCACTGAGGTCACTGGAGGACATTCTCCTGGTGGTTCTGCATGGACCTATGTCCCTATTGGAGTCCACTGGGAGAAGAGCCTTCTGTGTGGTGGCTTCACTTCTATGGAACTCCCTGCTTCTGGAGGTCAGGCAGTCCCTGACATTGTACTGCCTTTTTCAGTGCCTGCTGAAGACATCCTTGTTTCGGGAAGCCTTCCTTGCTGACCAGCCATGGTTTTGATCATGCCGTGTTTTCTATGCATCATTTTTATTTGCCATCTGTTTTTGTCTTTTTATTGTTCACCACTCCAAAATCTGCTTAGATATGGAGTACTATACAAATACTATAAATAAAATAAATAAATAAAACACTTGACACTAGAGTTACGTTGGCAATTTTCTAATTTCAGTCTTGTTGACTTCAAAAGCAGCACCTTCCATGCATTTACGCAAAGTACTGGAAAAACATTGACCTCACTGAATATCCACATGGCATCAGTACTTTTGTTCCCCCAGTTCTTGCTTTTTTGGGGAGAAATTTTCTTGCTTCTTCCTCGTCTTCACTCTTCTCATCCTCCTTCACCCAAACTGACTTTTAATTCTCTTGGCTTGGGCTTCCCATTCGATTTTGTTTCTGAGTGTCTGCAACATCCTTGACAACATCACATGGGCCACCATAGCCAATAGGATTAACTGTCCATGTGGGCAAATGAGGAGAAAGAAAATGGCACCAAGATGAACAGCATCGGAACAACATACAGTAAGCATGTTCATAACAAGTGTAGAAAATCATTGGAACGAGGAGGTGCTTGACGGTGCTCATGGAAACTGTTTGGCTCTGCTCTACCACTCAACAAGCTCCAAGTGAAATAGAAATTCTGATCAAGTAATTTCTTGTGGCTGCTGCTTTGCACCTGGCCAGTATTTTGGCACCATTCATGGAGGCTGATGGTAAAAGAGATTGAGACAGACTGGAATAAATTGGATTGCCTAAAGCAGCTGTGCAAATCAGTGTTTTGCATCCAAGTCTAGCCCTGCAACTGTCAGACCTTGATGCATCAGGAGGCAATGCCTGCATAACTCCAAGTTCCTGCAGGGTCCTCAAGTTGATTTTAAAACTGAATTACCATTACTCACACATACACACACATGATGGGATAGAGCCTGTAAGGTGAGAAGTATATATTGTAAGAAACATAGGACTGTTAATGCAGGGATGCCGTTTTCAGTAAACAATCCTTCTCTGTCATGTGTAGCAAAACATGTCCAGTGTCCTGATGTCATTGTACTGCGCCTTTCCCCGTCTCTGCTCCACATCATTGGCTGCTACTGGTGGAGTCAGGAAATGCACAATACCATGACTCCATTGGCACATGGAAGGTGTTTCACTACATGATATGGCAGGAGAAAATGTGACACAGCATTCTCATTTCTGCAGAATCCCATGTTTCTTCCAATGTGTATATCTAATCTGTCCCTAGTGTTGCTGTTAAAGTAATACCCTTTTGACGCCTTGTTTATGAGGGATCCAGGGAGGGACTGTCTTCTATATGCAGCGAAGGACATGGTGACATCTGCTGGCTTGATTATATACTGCATGGAGCCCATGGCACTGCAGGTACCGAACAAGTCACCAGTGGACGTCCTGCAAGGCTGGTTCCTTAACATTTCCCTTTGGAGGGAAAGAAGTTGTGAACTTGTGATTATTCTCCCTTGCGTTGCCTGCTAGAATTCATATCTAGTTCCTTTTCAAGAGCCAGAGTACACCTCTGGTATATGAAGAGTGTGCCAAAGGGAAGTCAAGCACCGACATTCAACTCTGTTCTCATTCACACAGGCCACTGCCACTGAAAATCAACTGCGGAGAAGCACAAACTGGGAGACCAAAGATGGATGTCGCCCATCTTCACCAGCTGCAGCTGGTACAGTGTTTCCAGGGAAGAAAAACACACACCCCCCAATTTGGGCAGTTAACAGTGTTCGAAGCCTCAGATTAGGAGGGAGTTCTACAAGCCCCCCCCCCCCCAGTTTTTGCTAGATCATGCCTCCCTTATTGTGTTCTAAAAACAATAACTAAGGGGACTGTCACAAAAGGTACGGGAGCCTGGGGGGGGGGCTGTCCCCTGTAATTCAAGCACTGGGTAATAGTCAAACTTATCCCATAATATTACAGAGCTAAACAGCCTGAGACCTGATGTTAGAAGGCTTTCCCCATATTGATGTGTTTATTCATTAAAAAAAGAAGTTCTAGCCTGCTTTTACAATAGCTCAAACCAGTTAACAAAAGTCAGTAAGGGTGCAATCCTATGCAAGTTTAGACAGAAAGAAGGCCTACAACTCCCAGCACGCACCAGCCAGGTATGCTGGCTGGAGCATACTGGGAGTTGTAGGCCTTTTTTCTGTCTAAATTGCATAGGATTGTGCCCTTAAATCATCTAAATGCTCATTTTTAAAACAAATCCCCCACTCTCAGCATCATAATAAGGATGTGTACTTCCTAACTTCCTCAGGCAGAGCATTCCAGGGCTTAGGCACCACCACAGTAAAGGCCCTGCTCCTAACTACCACCACATACCCTCCAACATTTCACAGATGAAAATAGGGACACACATGTGAATTTGTAAGAGGTATGGTTAAGCAACATGAAGGTTGACCTGCAGGTGATGTTGTGAGCACATAATGCAGGCCACATGCTGAAGCTAAGCAGGTATGAGCCGGGTCAGTGCTTGGATGGGTGACTGCCTGGGCTGCCACATCTGTTCTCCTGCATTGAGCAGGGGGTTGGAGGACTCGATAGCCTTATAGGCCCCTTCCAACTTCACGATTACCTATATGATTCTAAGGTGTGATCAAGAGGGTGTCGCCAGGCAACCAAAGGGCATGGTCAAGAACAAAAGTTATTAGAGGAAACACTCAAAATCTTATATATTATAATTATTACATTATTATATTATATATTATTTTATAATATTTTATAAGTGGCTTTTGTAATATTTTTTTACCTTACTTAAACCCTTAATTGTTGATATCTGGTGTTTTTCATGGTGGCGGGTGGGGGGGGTGTCAGTGCTTGCAGGGCAATCTTTCTTTTTGTTTTAAAATCGTCAGGATTAGCACAAATTCAACAGGTGAAGCTTACCCACCCACCCCACATCCCCAAACACGGAGCTTCAGAGAGAAGGGGAAGTTTCTTGCATTTCCTTCTGACATTGTAACCTTACCTTTTAGAGGCACAGAGTCAGCTCTGTTAGTAAATAAAATCTTTGGCAATATAAAGATAGGAATCATGTGATAAATTCCCTCATTCACCTCTCCGTTGGTCCAGGCCAGTGGGTGCTGCATGTGCGTGTGCGCACACACACCCTTGCATCTGTTCCCTCTGTGCTTACTGTCTCTTAAAGGGGCCATGGGCAAAATTGCAGCTAAGCTAAAAGTTTTAGCTTAGCTGCAATTTTGCCCATGGCCCCTTTAAGACAGCTTAAAGTAGCTTGCAGTTGCGGGAGGCAGGAGAATGTGGGACTCTGCATGACGAAGTGAGAAGCTGGCTTAAGGGTTTTCGGGACTGTCCCAGCATTTTCGGGGCAGTTGGAGGGAGACTATGCCACCATCCTACTATATGAAATAAGGATGGAATAGCAAGCAATGCCTGTTGACCTGATTTCAATTGATGCTCATATACAGGGAGAGGTGGTCCTTAAGATATGTGGACTCGGGCCCTGCAGGCTTTGAAGGTTAAGACCAGCCAGCCCCTTGATTTGGGTCTGGAAGCGAATAGGTAACCAATGTAGCAGGTGCAGAGCAGGTTGAGTATGGATATTCATCTGCCCTTCACCGAGATCTTTGGCAGATGCCCTGCTCCGGGTACCCCTCTCCTTCAAAGGTTTGTCATGTGGTACCCGGGGAAAAGTTCTTCTCAACGACCGTGTTCTGCTTATGGAGCACTCTCCCCAGAAATATTTATTTGACGTCATCTCCTCTGTCCTTTGGATGGAAACTTTAAACGTTTTTTGTCTGCCCAGGCCTTTGGTGAAGGAGTAGGAGGATCCTATCTGTTGCTTTATTGGTGCTTTTAATTTGTTTTCATTTGTAGCTTGAGGGGATTTCGCTATGGACAGTTTCACAGCATGTTGTAAGCTGCCTATTTGGGTACGAAGGCAATTGCTTTAAATCTGCCTTCTCCAACCTGATGCCCTCTGGATGTTTTGGACTTCAACTCCCATCAGCACCAGCTAGCATGGACAATGGACAGGAATGCTGGGAGTTGTAGTCCAAAACATCTGGAGGGCAACAGGCTGGAGAAGGCTGCTTTAAATGAATGTTTATTTATTCATTCAAATTTTTTTAAAGCACCTGAAATTGCTAGGCACTGTACAAACATGGACTGTTACCTCCTTACTAACATCCCAGTAGCTGAAATTGGTTGAGAAGAACATCCACCCCCTTATGACATCTATTTCTCATTCTCTGTGTTCTCTCTGCCTCTGTGCCCATTGCTGCCACCCTTCAAAAGCAGACACCTGTTGCTTCCTAAGGCTAAGGTCCGGGTCATGCATCCACCTTTGACAAGCCCCTTTCTATTTTATACTGCAACAAGGTATTTTACAGTTTTGGAATTAACTGTTGCTAGGTTGCAGTCTGGAGAACCCTTCTGTCTCACAGTGAAGGAAGTTTGCATAGCGAGGGGTTCTCCTCCTGCCCTGTTTCTCCCCAAGACTTGTTGCTCATCCTTTGACCCTTCCCCAGCCAGGGTGAAATGAGGCCCACTTGCTGTAGCAGGCAGGAGAAGAGGATGGGAAGCCAGGTTGGGGTAGAAGCAAGCTGGAAGAAATCACAACTACAATCCCCTTCGTGACTGTTGATGGGCTGTTCTTGAGGGTTGTAGTCTGGCAGCCCTAATGGCAGCAGGATTTTGAGCTTTGGTTGGAGTCATGAAATTCCCTAAAGTGGTGGTGCCACGTATATCTACATTGCCATCGAAGTCTTCCTAAAGGAAACTTTACAGGTGAATTTGGAGGATGCTTGGGGTTATGTGCCTGAAGGATTTTGAGGGAAGCAAAAGGCATTCCGGTAAGACAGAGTTAGGCAACCTTATTGGGCTGTGGGTGCACCTGACAATTTGAGAAAGTGTCTGGGGGTACATTGGTGCCGATGGGCACCACCCTGCCTACCCCTGCAGTAAGACTAGTGAAATGTGTTAGGTCAAAACCAAGGCACCAACATGTTCCTTAACAGTGACTATGCATGAAGAGCTGTTGGTTGGCCCTTCTAAGCGCCATGCTGTCCCCGTGGCACTACTGCGACATCAGAGCCTGCTGCTGCTGCTTCCTACGGCTGAACAGCGCCCGGGAGGTGCTCCATCTTGTCGTGGGCTAATACGATGCTTATCTCAAAGGCAGATGCCCAGACAGCGAGAGGTCTAATGCAAATGTAGCATCTCACAGCCTTTGCCAACTATTGATTAGCTCTCTTATTTGCTCCCCCCTGATAATAGGCCATAAGACGAAGCCAATAAAGTAAGGGGAACGGAAACCTGTCACGATCATTCGAGGCAACGGTGGAGCCAATGGAGAGGAGAAGCCGCGTGACTGGAGGAGACAAAAGCGCAGGGGAGGGGAGGGGAGGGGGGGAGGAATCTGTCTTAGCAACAGCAGAAAACAACCTTCTCCAGCCCCCCCCCCATTGCCAACTCCCTGCATCCCCTGCTCAGCTACACGGGAAATTCTTGCTTATATTTCTTAATATTTTTGAGCTGGCCTGGAACTCAAATGGAATGTGGCTTAAAGAGAAAGGAAGGAAGAAAGGAAGTCTAACCTACCTGAGCAACACCCCATCAGCTGGCTTAATAAAGGTTGCATGTGTGTGAGAGATTCCCCCCCCCCATCCTTCTCAAAGTCATTTGATCTTCAGGTTGAAGAAATGGCCATTGTCTTTTGGTTCTTAATCATTCCCCCTGGGCAAGTCTGACTGCAAATTAATATCAGGGTCATTTATGGCTGCCTTTAATAAGTTCCCAGTGCTGATAAAAGCATTGCTTGACTACCCACTCTAGTTTTATCGGACAGGGTGGTATTTATTTACCACTAGGGGGTTGCCCTCAAAAAAGCAAGGAATGGTTATGAACATGTGGTCATTGGTGGTCACGTCCTTTCCCAGAAGGCATTGCTCTACTTGTTCCCGCTGTCTGTTGCCTTAGTAGCAACATTACCTCAGACCCTTCCCCTTTCCCTGTTCTATCTCTTCACTTCTCCATCAGCTGTAGTCTATCTCTGTAGCCTAGTTAGTTTCTACACAGCTCCCTTCCTTTTCAGTGAGTCTCTCACAAGAGGAAGTCTTGTGAGAGACACCTGTAATCAGGTATTAGGGTAGCCACATGTCCTCTTTTACCGAAGACAGTCCTCTGTTGGAAAGTGTCCTTCTGATTTGAAGGTCTGCCAGAGGACCGTTCTCCATTTGAAAGTATCCTCTGTTTGAAGGGCTGTCATATCCAATTTGTGAGTGAAGGGAGGGGGGAAATAAGAGGCAAAGCACAAGCTATGTGGTGTAAACTTGGGCCACATTGATTTATAAAGTAGATCTACAAAGGGGAACCAGTGTGGCCTTCTAGACTATTCAGGCAACTATCCTGTAGTTGATTGGGGGGCATTGGGCGAGACATCCTTTCAGGTGTTGGGAGGCCTTCCCATGTCACCCCCTCCTGGACTGCAAAGCTCCGAGTGGGTGAGGTGAGTTAGCCTCAAAGGCAATCTGTATCTCCCCATGGACTGCAAAGCTCTGAATGGGGAGCTTCAGGTATTGCCTGTCACCATAAAGGTTCCTTCTGATGCTCACCAGCGCTAACCCCACTAAATCTGCCTGCACTTATCTGCCAAACAAATGTGACCGAATCAACCCAACATCCACATTAACCTAAACCACCAAACTAACCCAACCCTGCTACAGTGTAGAGTAGATGAAAAGGCTTATTGTCCATGGCCAATCAAACAATAAGTCAAAAATTCTCACTCGGCCCCAAAAAGCAACCAGCAATGCCCACACTGAGTACAGGGAGGGAGCCACAAATTGGAAGAGGACAAGGGCACGGCTGCAGGGACTAATATCGCCCCAGCAAGTCCTGCCCCCTCACCATCATGCAGCATGTGATGTGAGAATGCATGCGTCGAGGCCCACTCGTCACCTCCCCCCTGCCACAACTGCCTCCCCACACCTAGGCAAGCCAGGCACGGGTTTAAAGATAAAGAACCATCCAAACTGCTACCTATTCACACAGTGGGCAGCTGACTAAAGAGGCAGACACCTGGTCAGTCTTCTACACTATAGTGAAATGTACTCTTTTTCTGTTTAAGTGACCATTATTATTTCTACGTCTGCATCTATGTGTATAAATTAGCATATTCAAATGCGATGCAAGTCACTGCCCTCTTTGGTCCTTTTGTTGTTGTTGCAATTTATAACCAGCCACCCTATCAGGTGTTCCAGTGGATGAAAACCTCTATATGCAGTTGCCTGGAGAAGGAGATGAAGTGAACTCCCTCTTCTATCCTTCTGCAATCATTAAAAAAAAAATAATTAAAAAAAAAAAGACTAGCAAGGTGAAATTCAACTTGTTACTTAAAAGGAACCCATCTGAGGTCAATCCTTCAAGAAAGATATGCTACTGTATGTTCCTGCTCACCCCTCTCAGACTTTCCTGACCTTGAGGGGGAAAATGTAGAAATGAACATGAATGAACTGTTGCTCAGGTGCTAACTGTTGATATGAAACAGTTCTTTTGGTTATTTATCTTTAAACTGGAATTGAATTGCCCTTCAAATAGAGGACTGTCCTCTGTAAAATGGGCCACCCGGGCACCCTAGAGGTAACTTTAATCTCCAGAGCTTTGAAAGTTTGATGTATACATGTTCCACTTTCAGAATGTTTAAAAAAATCAGGGTATCTTCTCGGAAGATGTGTGTGTATCGGATTGCAGCTTTCTGAGTCATGTGGATGTTCTTTTACCTATTTTGCACCTGCTCTGGAAAGATGTACAGATGTCCCATTTGCAGATGTTTCTAGTTAACAGAACACCTTGAATTGTACATACTTTCAGCATTTTAGATGATGTGGGCATACCCCAGTGATGTTTATACTGCTGTGTGAGCCAATCAGTCAGTGAGTCTGAAGCATTGTTATATAATAATATATGCCCCCTCCATACACTCTATGCTTATGTATATCCCTTCTCCTCTTTCTTTCTTTCTTTCTTTCTTCTTCTTCCTCCCCAGGGATGATCGGGGAGGGGTTGTTTATTGGTGTGGAGAGGACAGATGACAAATAGGCTTAGCCACAGCAATGGAATGCAAGCGAGTCCCCGCTATTTTTAATTAAGAAGTGATGACAGCTGCCTTAATTCCCTGAGTCTGCAGTTGCAGGCTTCTTGACCTAGACATTATTGGACATGGTCCTAAGACCAATATATATTGGTCCCGGTGCTGCTGCTGTTGTACCCTCTGTCTAGACGGATGCAGGGCGGACAAAATCTATGCTGCTTATCAGCATGCAAATGACAAGTGGAATGTGAATGGTTATGAATTTGGGAACTAGCAGCAGGTGAGGTGAGATTTCCAGAAAGGCCCCAGAAAAATAGCTGCAATCGCTTTGCATAACCTGGACATACCTGAAGTTCTTTTTTTAAACTGTCTTTTGTCATTCCTTGGCATTATTAATTATTTTCATCCTGGTGGGATTTTGACTGGGTTCTGAATGTGGTAGGAATCTTGCATGCATGAGGTTCTTTTCTCTTCCAGCAAGAGCAAAGTGCCCAGATCCAGCAAGCGGGATACACATGGACAGATGCTTGCCTTGGATTATGAAGGTCATCACTGGGTGATCATGGGCCAGTCTCTCTCTTTCTCTGCCTGGCCTACCTCTCAGGGTTGTAGTGAGGATAGGATGCAAGAGCTTCATGTATCCTGATCTCCTTACAGGTAGTGTCCAAACCTTAGAGGAAAAGTAGAATGCAAAAATGAGAGAGAGTAGTTCATGAGATAAAGCAAATTGGTTCATTGGCCTTCATTTGCAGAATTCATTTGGATTGGAACCCTTGGGTTTTCACAATCTGTTGTTGTTGTTCAAAGATTGGGAAAAAGGTGAGATGTGCCTCAGGAGGAAGGCAATGCATATGGTAATCAATTCCAAAAAGAGTAGCTGTGTTACGTCTGTTGCAGCGGAAAACAGCAGATAATCTTGTGGCACCTTAAATACTAACATATTTATTGTGGTATAAGCTTTTGTGGGCCAGGACTCCCTTTGGTAGATTCAGAAGTGTTATATCAGCTGGCATTAATGCGCACGCGCCCAGACACACACTGTTATTGCAAAGTGAGGCCAGACAGATCAGCAGTGTGTGAGATAGGTGAAAAAAGGGGGGGGATCACCCCACACTCATATCTCCTATGGACAAAACAACAGGGCAGCAGTTATGCAAATCGGCCTCACCTCAGAATTCCTGCAGGAGCCAATAGGAGCAGTTATGCAAATAGCCCATAGGACACTTAGAATGTTCGTATGAATTCCTGCAGGGGCCAATAGGGGTGGGTATGCAAATCTCCCCTAGGCCACTTAGAATGTTCTCTGAGGGGGTGAAAAGGGAGTGAAACTTTTTAAATGACTGAATGACTGCTGTGTGCGGGGCGTCGTCGCATAGGCTCCATCATGTTTTGACGGATCCGCCCCAAACTTGGCACACATACTCTCCATCACCCAAAGACAAAGACTGGTGGGTTCAAATCTCCGAAAAACCCTCGCTGTGCCTGTATGGCCCAAAATAGATGAGAGCCAATGGCGTCACTTGGAATGTTCGCAGGGGCCATTCAGGAGCGGTTATGCAAATCGCTCCAACGACATATAGAATGTTCGTATGAACTGCCACAGGGGCCAATCAGGAGCGGATATGCAAATCTCTCCTGCGTCAAAACAGAATGTTCATATGAACCACAGCCGGGGTGGAGCTGGGATTTCATTGCGTAGTCCTGGGGTGGGGGGGAGCAGGGATTTCATTGTGCAGTCCCGGGGGGGGGGAGCAGGGATATCATTGTGCAGTCCTGGGTGGGAGAACAGGAATTTCACTGTGTAGTCCTGGGGGAGCAGGGATTTCATTGTGCAGTCTCGGGGGAAAGGGAACAGGGATTTCACTGTGTAGTCCTGGGGGAGCTGGGATTTCATTGTGTAGTCCTGGGGGGGGGGCAGGGAGTTCATTGTGTAATCCAGGGAGGGAAGCAGGGGTTTCATTGTGTAGTCCCGGGGGAGCAGGTAGCCCTGGGGGAGCTGGGATTTCATTGTGCAGTCCTGGGGGAGCTGGAAGTCCCAGGGGAGCTGGTAGTCCTGGGGGAGCTAGGATTCCATTATGTAGTCCCAGTGGACCTTTCCTATGGAGCGATTCAAAACAGCGGTCAGCGACCTTAAGGAATTTCGAATAAATAGTGCCTATAGGAAAATGACGACCCATGCAAACTTGGCACGGTCACTCTTCATTATGCGAGCAAAGCCGTGGGCAAAATAGGTCACAGAAGGCTGATTTTGGTTGAACATCAGGAAAAGCTTCCTAATGGTCAGAGCAGTCAGATCATGGAACCAGCTGCTTAGGGAGGTGGTGGGCTCTCTGTCACTGGAGGTATTCAAGCAGAGACTGGGCACCCATCTGTCAGGGATGCTTGAAACTGGATTCCTGCACTGAGCAGCGGATTGGACTTCATAGATCATAGAGTTGGAAGGGGCCTACCTACAGGCCATCGAGTCCAACCCCCTGCTCAAGTGCAGGAAACTAGAGGAGGGGTCTCCCATCCAAGTAATAACCAGGCCTGACCCTGCTTAGCTTTCCACGCGCAGACAAGCTGAGCCAGCATGAGCCACGGGCCTGTATATTTAGACTCAATGGCCTAAATGGTCCCTCCCCATTCCATGATTCTATGATTCTATTAAATAGTGCCACTCCAGTGTACACTACAGGATATATGCAGCCCATCATTCCTCCATCCACTGATCTGGAGAACAGTTGGCAAGCACACAGTGCTAGTGAGGTAGACGGGACTTAGCCTGACTCTGTGATAGTGTGCTAGGTGTGTAAGTCTTCCCCCCTCCTCTCCAAACTCTCACACTGAGTCCTGCTTTGGTTTGGCCACTTTGTGTGCAGTCAGTATGTAGGAACAAGTAGAGACTCTAAAACTACCAGATTGGGTAGGAGCCGTTCCGAAGCCAGAGATGGAGGCAAGAATATGCAAAGTATACAGTTGGGTCCTCTGCGTGGAATAGAGAGGGCCGGGGAGCTACTAAGCCATGACTGTAGCTGCTCCACCATCCAAAGGTGGCATTAAAGCCCACCTTAGAAACGAAAACGAGTCAAAAAAGGAAGACAGTAAAGAGTTCTTTCCCCCCTTCAGCCATGCACAGCCCCCCAAAGTAAAATAAAAAAAAACCTTCCTCCATTCAGATTTTTGTCTGTGCTCCAGAGTCAAAACATGCTGCAGGCTCCTCACCTCCATGTCAACAGAGATTTTTCGAGCTGGGAGAAAACTTTGTTTTCCAGCCTAATTAAGCTCTGATGACTTCAGCTAGATTTGCCACTCCTGATTAAGGCCATGATACTAATTAAACTCTTGGATGATTAAAAATGCAAATTGTCAGGGCTCTGTTCCTCAGCAGGCCTCCATTTTTTCATGCTTTGGGATAGATGAGGGAATATTTTGGGGAGTCTCTAGTAGGGGGGGGTGTCTTTTGGTGTGTGTTTTTGTTGTTGTTGTTGTTAAAAAATTGCACTCAATCCCTCTTTGCTGCAAATGAGCCACGTCAACTTCTTGGGGGCAGATCGTTCTTTGTACCCTGCAGTTAGAAAATTATGTTTGATTAAAACAAGTAGGTGTGTGCGTAAGTTCATTTGGGCATGAGTTTTATCGCTTCGGGAACGAATATGAACATCAGGGCGTATGTCTAGCCAGAACAGGAAATCACGTATGTTGCATAAGGAAAACAGCTTAGAAGGAAGAGAAGGGGAGCACAGCTCAGTGGTAGAGCACATGCTCTGTGTGCAAAAGGTCACAGGTTGGATCCCTGCTATCTCCAATTAATGAAAGATCAGGTCATAGGGAACACCTTCTCAGGGCCAGCACCACACCCCAGCAGGGGCCCACAGACAAGAACCCCCTTGATTTGCTCCTCCTCTTCACCACTGCAACCTGCTTGTTTCCTGCCTGTCTGGGCTAGACAGTGGTGGTGGTGGTGGTGGTGAGAAGGAGGAGCCGGAGATGCCACTGTCTCCTTGCTCACTGGCTCTGGAGGAGCAAGAGCAGCTGGTGACAATGGCGGTGAGAAGATGGACTCACTATGGGAGGAGGCCCATTGAGGGTGTCTTGCCCAAGGGTCCTCCGAAACCTGGAGCCGGCACTGCACCCTCTGCCTGATGCTCTGGAGAGCTGCTTCCAGTCAGAGTGGAGAAGAGACGGCTGGAAGAGCAAATAACCTGAGGAATGGATGAATCTGTCCATTTTGCTTTCTCCCACATCCAGGTTTTTTTTTAAATTCTCAAGTTCGTTCCATATTGAATATGTAGAACTGTGAAAATGTTGGTAAATTCTGATTAAAAATGAACCAAAATCAAATTCGCACTGCACCTGCACCGGGCAAATTCAGTAGGCACAGATACTCCCTGCATGGAGAAGACGGTGTCCTAGTTCAGTGCCACAGACATAACTGAAGACACAGGGGTTCAACGCCAGGCTTTGAAGGGCTGAGCACTCAAGGGCCTGGGCCTGGTTGGGCAAATATATCAGGTTTGCTTTCTCCTGCTTGCAAATCACAAGCTCTTTTTGTCCAGAATTTGGATAACTTTTCGAATTCTGGGAAGTTCTTATCTAAAAAATGATTGTGCCTTTTATACAGAAACTCGGTCCATGTATATTACCCCCCTATTAAAAAAAAACTATCCTGACAGATCCGATTAATTTTATACAACCCTACTTCTTTCAGACTCCTCCTCTACTGGAACTATTATAAAGGTGGCCAAATTCTGTGTACTGGCATGCATTCTTAGGAAGCAGAGGGTAGATACCCCAGCTATTCATGAAAGTAACCTATAACTGACTCCACCAAAGGGCTATTGTGTATTACTGCACTGCAAAAATACCATCTAGTTATTTGGTTGGTTGGTTGTTTTCCTATTTTGGTGCCCTCCAGGTCCTTTGTGGCACTTTTGTTCTGTATGGTCCAACCTGTCTTATTGAATTGTATGTAACAGTACTCAATATGTTTTGCTTTGTTTTATAGTGACTGGTCAATGACTGTAATAAAGCTTTGATGTTGTTATTTTAAAAATGTACCCATCTCTACCCATGAGAAATTAGCCTTCACTGGATTGCTTTGGCTTCCCTCAAAATCTTGTGGAGGTTTTGCCAGAGGCTCAACTCCTCAATTTAATATTGAATCACACTTTAGAAAGGAAAAAAGATAAGTGTAGCCAGGGAAGGAAAGGGAGGGAGAAAGGGTATTAGTACAAAATTAAGAGAGAGGAGACCTCAAAGGGGGAAATGATTTCTTGACCCAATGTGTTTCAAGTTTTGCCATTCTTTTTCTTTGGGGCCAATTCTCATTAATGACCCAGCAGCATAACTCAGACAACTATCCTTCATTCAATAATATTGTGTGACTAATGAAAGATGCCCATGAAGAAGCATTGCCAGACTTGAAACATGCTGAGGCAAGGAATCCTTTTCAGTACAGAAGTTTGATGGCAACGAATATAGACAAGGTGTGTATCTAACACATCCTGAAACTGGCACCCTCCAGATGTATTGGAATATAACTCCCATCAGCCCCAGGCAGCATGGCCAATTGGCAGGGATGATGGGAGGCGCAAGGTGGGGAAGGCTGGCAGAGACAGTAATGAACTCAATAGATCAGGGCTCTCTAACCTTGGGTCCCCAGATGTTGCTGGACTACAGCTCCCAGAATCCCTTGCCATTGGCCATGCTGCCTGGGGCTGATGGGAGCTGTAGTCCAGCAACATCTGGGGACCCAAGGTTGGAGAGCCCTACAATAGATCAATGCTCTAATTCAGTGTAAGGCAGCACAATGATTCTATGAGCAACACATCTGACCAGTAGGCGGCACCAGTGCTGGCTCCAGGTTTTGGAGGGCCCTTGGGTGACACCTTCAATGGGCCCCCTTTCCTCAGTGAATTTGCCTTCTCACCACCATCGCTGCCAGTGTTCTCGCTCCTCCCCTTTCTCATAATTGCTACCACCTGCTTGTTTGCCTGGCAAAGACCCAGGGAACAAGCAGGCAGAGACCTGCTGCTCCTCCTTCTCACCACCACCATTGTGTGGGCCAGAGAAGGAGGCAGGTGAACAAGCAGGTCTCCATGGTGAAAAGGACAACCAGGTCCGGGGGGGGGGCTCTTAACAGTGGGCCCCCTGCTGAAGTATGGGCCCTTGGAGGGTGCCCAACCATGCCGACCCTTGATGCCACCACTGGGTGGCACTATTCTATGTTCTTAGTGCTTAGCTAAAGTTCTGTTTCTTTTCTTTTGGTTCTGTCTTGAGGAACACACACTCACACACACACACACACACTTACACATACATATATATATATATATATATATAAATTTATATATATATAAAATATATATATATATATATAAATATATATGGAATTTAAAAGGGACCATGAAGTCAATAGGGTATGTTAAGCACTTCCCCAGTCAGGGCCAGATACTCAGAAATTGCTGTAGAATCATGGTGGCTCATGGACTTGTGCCAGATCTGACTCGCTGTGTGTGTCTCTCGCCTGATATGTCTGATTGGCCAGCAGTTATGGCAAACTGTGCTCCATTGTCGTATCTATGTGTTCCAAATGTAACAAAAGAATAAACAGGGAATCATTGTCCCAGCCAAGGGGAGATTTCCCCTCTCCCTCCCCGTCTCTCTCTCTCTCTCTCTCTCTCTCTCTCTCTCTCTCACACACACACACACACACACACACACAAAGAACTGCAGGTGTTTTACTGGCGACACAAAAGTTAACAAGGATAGAGGTGTTGGCCAACAGCCAGAAGGATAAAATTGCCCAGAAAAGAAAGATGAGAAACTATAAGACTCGTCCCACGCTGAGTTTTTGTACCTTTGTGGCTCCCGAAGCGAACACATAGGTCAGTAATCAAAGGTTTAGAAAGTCATTTGGCTTCTACAGCTTGGCCTCCAGATGAGAATGCAAAGACCATCTGCCGAGATGAAGTTGTCTTTTCAGGGCTATCGACCATATCCCGATCTCAGTTACGCCACTGTAAGCCCAAAACTCTGCCCTGGAGAAAGTCAAAAGGAGTTACTTTTGGCCATACATCAATGCAATTGACTGATGATAATCTGATTCTCCCCTCCCCCCTCATGGCCTGTCATACGCTTTTCTCTGCCAGGCTGTTATTTGCGCCCTGGCCCGCTTTCTAACCATGTTGTCATGGCAATGGGCTTCTCTTCTCTGCGGATGGTGTGGCATCTCTGGATTATTGTCCTCAACATTCATCTACCCACCTCAATCAAAGTAGGAGTTCAATGAAAGTGCAAAACAACACAAAGGAAAGGCACCCCCGGCTCCCATTCTACAGCCCTCCTGGTCTCATCTCCTTTGGAGGCCAAGGTCTTGGCTGCCGAGCTGATGCCCAGATGCCCCAATAAAGCCCATGCTTTGTACTAACCGTCGCAGTGTTGATGGAAAGTCAGTGGGAAGAAGGGATTGCCAAGTGGGCATGGAAATGGTGTGCCCGTCTTTATTGCTTTGCATGTGGGGCCTGCTGGGGGGGCAGCCCATCTTGGTGGGCAGTCAATAGAGTGTATGCATGTAAGGGAAGTGGTAGCTTGTGAGAACTTTGGCTACAGAAACATGAAAAGAAGTCATCTTGAGCCATGCCAGCTTCATTTCTGCATGCAAAGTGACATGTCCAATTGAAATAGATTAATTAGAGTTCATACCAGACTGACATTGAGAGAAGCTTGCATAGACAAGACATCTTGGATCCGAATTCTCTGTCTCTCTCTTTCTCTGTCTAACAGCAAGTATTCGTAGGAGCCAAAATAGGACCTTCCAGATGAGGCTTTTATTGTGAATTTTTATTGTGCAGTTGGGAAGGGGCCATAGCTCAGCGGTAGAGCACCTGCTTTGCATGCAGAAGGTCCCAATTTCAGTCTCTGGTGTCTCCAAGTAGGACAGGAAAAAACACCTGCCTGAAATCCTGGAGAGCTGCTTCCAGTCAGGGTTGACAATACTGGGTAAGATGGACCAGTGCTCTGACTCAGTATAAGGCACCTCCCTATCTTCCTATGCACTGACTCAGCCACGGAATGTTACGGGGAGGTACAGCTGTCATTGTCTTAAATTTGTAGCCTTCCTGTGTTTTCCCACCACTTGTTCCATCTTTCTTCTTGCATGAAAAAAGTATTTTAAGGAAGGAAAGACTGGATAGTTGCGCAATGCCTTTTGATTGTTTGTGATAGGAACCCTCCATCTGGAAGTACCACATTTTGTTGTCCATCATTGTTTTTGGTTCAGGGACTTCAAGAGCAGGCCATCTGATGACCTCAGCGACCGGGCAGGCTGGTATGGGAGGAGGCGCTCTCTCACGTAACCCGGTCCCAAGTTGTTTTGGGCGTTGTACACAAGTACCAGAACCTTAAACCTGACCCGGTAGCGAATAGGTAGCCAGTGCAGTTCCTTCAGCAAGGGAGTTGCATGCTGAAAAGGGGCAGCAGCTCCTGACAATAGCCGAGCTTCCGGAGCAGCCTGAAGGGCAGCCCCACATACAGCCCCGTATTCTGTTAATGCCAGCCAGTCAGACTGACTTAAAAGTACAAATGAAGTGTATCGCAGTAGCCAATAACAAAAGAAACCAGCTTAGTTAGGATACTAGTCGTTAAAGAAGTGTGCCTACAAGTAAACAGTTGATTCCAAACGGAATTCCCCATCTCTCTTCCAGGCTCAAATTACCCACGCTCCACCTCTAAGGCAGATCCTCTTGCTTCAGGGCCAAACGTTTGGAACATCTGACACTTCTCAGTTGGTCCTCCCTCTTTAGCTGACGCCACACCCTGGGATCAGTGATGCCTGATCCACCTTCCTCCTCATCATTAGCATGCTCAGTTTGCCTTCCCACAGTGTCTGGAGTTGCTTCACTCCCAAATACTGCCTGGCTTATCTCGGAGTCCCCTGGCCTTGGCATCTCAGCTGCGGTTTCCAACCCCTCCTGCTCCTCTGACTCAGAATCCGTTCCCAGATCCCTGGAAAGCACTTGTGCAGGAGCGACAACGGGCCCAATCTCTACCCTGGCCTCTCCAGTCTCCTCCCCTCCCCACCCCCCAAAACGCCCCCTTTCCCCCCTCTCCAAGGTCACTTCCCTGACTTCGGAGAGCAGCTGGTGTGGCTCTTTCCACGCCAGTTGTGAGGGAGCAGTGGGGCGGCGGAGGTCCGATGCCCAGTCCTGAGGTCAGAGCACTGTTTCCAACCTCGGATCTGGGAATCTGAACTATCCTATGGCCCTCAGGGCACTCTCTGGGGCCATAGGATTGCTCCCTCCCTAGCCACCATGAGTGCTGGGCTCCATCCATGTTCACCAACATTTTGTAGAGTTTACAATTTTAAAAGTTGGTATGAAAGGAGCCCCATATTATTTAGGGGTGGGTGATCTGCCTACCACCCAACGCACAGTGCGCTCGGTGAGCACTGCCGCCGCACCTGCTGGGCCGGGCCAAAAGTGAGTGCCAGCCGAGATGCTCGCCGAACTTCCGGGTTCTGGGCGCTATGTTGTTTACATAGAAAATGGTGTATGCTATGTTAAAAGCAGCCGTAGTTTGCGTAACTTGCACAAATCACGGCTGTTTTTTTAACATATCTTATGCCATTTTCTATGTAAACAATGTAGCGCCGGGAACCCGGAAGTCGCTTCCACAGCTCAGCTCACGAGAACGTGAGTTGAGCCGGAAAAGCAGGTAAGCTGAGCGGAGCTCGGGGTGGGGGTGAAGCCCGGCGAGTTCACCGGACTTCCACCCCCCGAATCGAGCTCTGCATGCATCCCTACATACATTACTTCTCAGTGATTAATAAGCTGCCTTTTAGCAAAGCCTCCAGCTGGTGTTCAATACAAAATCAAAATGCAATTGAACAACACTAAGGAAACTAGTTCTAAATCAGTGTCTGTATGCTATAGTCCCCTCAAAATGTGCATCTTTGCATGCATTTTTCTACATGTTTTTGGAACCAAGAACTTTCTAATTAGGAGAAGTTCACCATCTCAAGGATGACTGTGTTCTGAGCCATGTATTAGTCCAGGAAGTGTGTATTAGTTTGGATATATATATATATATATATATATATATGTAAATCCCAAAGTTGTTGAATGGGTTGGTTTAGGAGGGACATTCTTCAAACAAGAAGGCTAGAGATATTGAGGAAAGAAAAATGTCTTGGAGGATCCAGCAGAAAAGGGTGGCTCCTTGGAGGGGGTGGAACTTGGGAGCAGGGCTATAGTCAAGGTGGGACTACTGGCTCATCTGGAGATACTGACTCACCCACCCTAACCCTTTTTAAATTTGTTATATTATGGCTTCCATTTAAGGAAGAAAAAGCTTGATATTGGAAGAGGAAACATTCCAGTCAAAAATATGTGAGTATGGCAGCATGCTTAACAGGGGAGGCTGGTGAGGTGACTCCTATTTTGGTGAGACTCCTTATCCACTGCAGGTTTCATCTGGAGCTTTATAGGAGCTACCCATGGTGCCGAACTCGATCCCCAAAACAGGTTCGCTGCCGTGGAGCACCATGGATAGCTCCTATAAAGCTCCAGATAAAACCTGCAGTGGATTAGGATCCCCACCGCAATAGGAGTCACCAGCCTCCACTGGTGCTTAAAGGAGTTAAGGGCTAACTTAGAATAACAGAATCATAGTTGGAAGGGACCACAAAGGTCATTTAGGCCAACCCACTGCTAGTGCAGGAAATATACTGCTGCAGCATCCCTGATAGGTGGCCATACAACCTCTGCTTAAAAACCTCTAGTGAAGGCAAGTCCACCGCCTCCTGAGGCCATTTGTTCCACTGTTGAGCAGCTTGTACCATCAGTATGTTATTCTTAATATTTAGTTAAAATCCCCTTTCTTGTAATTTGAACCTGCTTGTTCATATCCTTCTGGAGCAACAGAAAACACATTTGTTCCATCATCTATGTGACAGCCCTTCAGATAGTTGAAAATGGCTATCATACTGCCTTTTAGGATGCAATCCTATGCATTTTTAGACAGAAAAAAGTCCTTCAACTGCCAGCATTCCCCAGCCATCCATGCTGGCTGGCATTTGCTCGGAGTTGTAGGACTATTTTCTGTCCAAATATGCATAGGATTGCACCCGTAATCTCCTCTTTTCTAGGCTAAACATATTTCCCCACCTGGAAATATGGCAACCCAACCTTGGAGTTCGAAGTGACTGGCTGGGAGTGAATGGGGTGAAGAATACATTCAGGATTGGAAATGTTTTGGAGTTACAAGTAATAGTTTGTATTTGGATACTTGAGGAATTCAATCTTTGCAAATACCTTTACAAAATGTCCTCTTAGACTAACGTGTGGGTTAGAACATAACTATTACCAGCTTTTGGGCTGCTCCGAATGGTGCAAAGCAGTTCTAGGCAATGTAAATATACACTTTAAATATGTGCATGTATGTATGTAGGTATGTATGTATTTATTATATTTATATCCCACCTTTTTTCCGACAAGGAATCCGAGGTGGCTTACATAATCCTTCTCCTTTCCATTTTATCCTCACAACAGCCCTGTGAGGTAGGTTAGGCTGAGAGTCAGTGACTGGCCCAAAGTCACCCAAGTGCGCTTCATAGAATCATAGAATCATAGAAAAGTAGAGTTGGAAGGGGCCTACAAGGCCATCGAGTCCAACCCCCTGCTCAATGCTCCCAGTCCAACACTCTAACCACTATGCCACACTGGCTTTCAATTTAAATATGTATGATGATAGGATTATTATTTCTCATTGCAAATTAATGCAGAAATGGAATGGCATTGGGCAGAATTGTGGGTAAAACATTCACCCATTCCTAGCTTGTAGGCATAAGGCGCTGTCATTGTCAATGTCCTTCTACTGATACAAAGTGGGGAAGGGAGTATCGATTGATGATTTCTGATGTTTCTTTATCTCAGATCTCCCGTTGACAGATGGACTGACAAGATTTCCACCCAAACAGGAAGAGCATTAAGTTAGCACTGACCTTCCATGCTGAGGTAAATTGGTGCTTGTTGCAGCATTTACAATATAACTATTTTCATATTTGCTTGTATCCTGCGGAACTTGCAATGGCATTCTTCTAGCCCCTCAACAAACCTGTGGGCAGCCTAGGTTCTGAGACAGTGACTTGCTCAAGGCTACCCCTGGAGCTTCCGGGATGAGTGATGAGTTAAATCTGGATTTCCCCCTTAGGAGGCCAAAACTCTAACCGCTGCGCCAAATAGGGGGTCTGTATCAGCTTTGTCCTCTTCAACTGGACTCAGTGGTGGTGCTGTCATGGAAGGCAGAACCTGCATTGAGCAGGGGTTGAACTAGATTGTCTCGAAGGTCCCTTCCAACTCGATGATTCTGTGATTTCCATAGTAGCTAACTAAATATGTAACAGGCTGCTAGATAGATCTGGAATGCCACGACAGGAGACAGAGTTCAACACAGCTACGGTATTCTGTGGTAGAGGAAGGAGGTTGAAGGAGCTGTAAATGGACTCAAGGGCTGGCTGATGGTAAAACTGCAGCCCACAAAAGCAGCTACTTCAGAGGTGGTGTTAGGTGGTGGCCCACTAGGGCTGGAGCCCTGAATCTTTCATTTGGAGCCCCAAATTTCTAGGAGGCCATCTGCCCCACCACCCTGCTGTCCATGGGCACTTGCTGAAAGAAAGGTACGTACGGGGGCCTTGATGATCTCTGTTGCATCTGATCCTCTGGATTAGCTGCCTTTTTGCCTACATGTGCTACACCTCCTACTGCCTGCATTGAGCAGGGGGTTGGACTCGATGGACTTATAGGCCCCTTCCAACTCTACTTTTCTATGATTCTATGACTCTAGGCCCCTCCTTGACTCTTTCTGAGTTTTTCCTGAAATGAAATGCCCTCCTCTCTCCTGTTCATACATCCCTTTTTACAAATAAGGGTGTCCTTAGGGGACAGGGCCCTTTACACACACACACACACACAGAGAGAGAGAGAGAGAGAGAGAGAGAGAGAGAGAGAGAGAGAGAGAGAGACTTTAGAGCAGGGCTCTCCAACCCTGGGTCCCCAGATGTTGCTGGCCTACAGCTCCCAGCATACCCAGCCAGCATGGCTAATGGCAAGGGATTCTGGGAGCTGTAGTCCAGCAACATCTGGGGACCCAAGGTTGGAGAGCTTTGCTTTAGAGCGTATGTAAATTAGCATATGCAAATGTATGCTGTTTTTTGTCCTGTGGCCTGAGCCCTGAATCTTTTCAGTACATAGCACTGCCCTTAGCTACTTTGTTAATATGTGAAATAGGTTCTTAGGGGAAAGGCTGTAGCTGAGTGGTAAGAACACATATTTTTTTGCATAGAGAAGGTCCCAAGTTCAATCCCTAGCTTCACCAGACCGATCTGGAAAAGACCCCTGTGTGAGCCCTGTCTGAAACCCAAGAGAGCCACTGTCAGTCCATGTGAAGACAATACATTGACCAAAGGTCTGACTCGGTATAAGGAAGCAAAAAAGAAGCAAGGCTACAGTGAGTGCAGCTGAGGGGGAGACTACAGTTTACCAAAGGCCACTCCATGGCTGAGCTGGGACTGGAACACGTGTCTACAGACTGTCCAAAAGGGTCTCTCCAATTTCACAATCTCATCCAAAGGCCATGTGAGTGTTGTGTGTGGATGTCTGTGGATTTTCAGGGGTGCAGGTGAAATTCAGGGTGGGGGCAAAATTCGCCAGCCTCTGATGCAATGTTCCTCCCAGTGGCTCGCAATGGCCATCCCTCCACCCTGCCCCAGCTGCCTAAGACATAGGGACACTCTGCCCAGGGCTTCTGGATCAAGCTCTACCCAGGTCACACAAATGTACAGGTTGAGAGTTTCCAGTCATCCTCCTGCATCTTCCTTGCACAGTCAGTCATCTCAGCCCCCGCTCTCTCTCTTTTTTTTAAATGGGGGTGGGAGGTAGTGGTGCAATTAGGTAATTTTAGACCCTGGACTTAATGATCTTATGAGGGGAGACCTTTTAGATGGCCATGTGTATTACTTTGGTGGTGAAGCACACAACTAACATCCCCCCCACCCCACCCCACCCACCACTTTGCTACTTCATGCTTTACAATGGCTTCTTCAGTCCTGATGTGTTAGAGCAAAAGAACCAAAACGAAACCACCATTTCCCAGTTCTGATACACTGAACATGTGCAGTTTTGCAGTGCAAACTCACTGAAATCGCAGTACCATCATGGCTACAGGAATAAAATAGGGTTTGCTTGGGCAGACCAGATGTGAAATCCATTTACATGGGGATAAGCACCTTTTTGTAGTAGAAAAGGATAATACATATTTAAAGCAAATGAGCGTCTGTAACCATGTACATGCCCAGACGGCTACAGAATTATGCATGGTGTGTGGAGCAAGTGGATAGGGATACATTTTTCTCCCTTTCATAATACTCCCATGAAGCTAATTGGTAGGAGATTCTGGACAGATAAAAAGAAGTACTTCTTCACACAGCACATAGTTAAACTATGGAATTCACTTCCACAAGACGGAGTGATGGCCACTAATCTGGAGGTCTTTAAAAGGGGATTGGACACAAATTAATAGAGGAGAAGGCTATCAATGGCTACTAGTCCTGATGGCTATTTGCTACCTCCAGTACCAGAGGCAAGATGCCTATGTACTCCAGTTGCTGGGGAACATGGGCGGGAAGGTGCTGTTGCACTCATGTCCATTGTTTGTGGGTTTCCCGTGGGCAGCTGGCTGGCCACTGTGTGAACAGAATGCTGGACTAGATGGACCCTTGGTCTCATCCAGCATGGCTCCTCTTTTGTTCTTATGCCCCTTGACTAAAAATGTTGTAAAATAGAAGACGAAAGCAAGGGTGCTGCAGTGAACAGTGCCAGCCTTGGTGGTCTCCCATATGCTCATGCCAGCCCAGGTGCTGATGCTGTGCCTAATTGTGGCTTCCCCATCACCTGCCACTCTCTGGGTGGTCATTTAGGGCCCTGGGGTCCAGTCCTAGCTGCAGCACTGGGTTGAGGGGGAGACAGACTTATGCCACAATATCTGTTCAACTTTAAAACAAGAAAAGTTCACTCTGCTGTGTGTGTACGTGCGTGTGTGTGTGTGTGTGAGAGAGAGAGAGAGAAAGAGAAAGATAGATGGGCCTCACGGTTCTTTCCAGCAAGGGAATGTAAGCAGAACTTGGCCCCAAAGTGCTTTGCTCTGCTCAGCAGTTTTTCGGGCTTGTTTGAATTGGCCAGCCCTGAAAGCATTCTGGACGCCGTACCTGTGCCAAGGAAAATGCTACACTTTGGTTCACCGAGTCCTGATTCTGAGAACAGGAGCAGGACATGGAATCTGGGACGCACAACTGGAGAGGAGGGAGCAGCAGGCTCAAATATGATTAAAAGCACTCATCCGAGTGTGTGTGGCGGGGGGAGGGCAAGAGTGATCCCTGTAAGTAGTGTCAAACGGCCTTCCCCCAACCCAGTTGCCATTGACCTTGCTGGCTGGGAATCATAGGAGTTGTAATCCAACACATTTGGAGGGCAACCAGGTTGGAGAAGGATGAGGTAGAAGATGCTGAAGAGCAACACTACCCATTTGCTGATTCTCAGGAGCCTAATCAAACTTCTCCTGGCACAAATATTTTTGCAGGTCTTCTAGAGATTACGTGTGTGTGTGTGTGTGTGTGTGAGAGAGAGAGAGAGAGAGAGAGAGAGATGCATGTCTCCTATCAGAACAGTAGCAGGTATTTTCCCCTGAGACAAGCCTGCTCCATTTGGGGCTCACCAAGTCAGAGTGTGAGAATCTGTGCTCCTTGCTGTTTTTGCAGCTGCAGATGGCAGGCACCAAAGCCCCCAAGAGCTGTATTGATTTTCTAGTTGGCTGTGAAACACAGCTACCTGGTGGGATACATTTGGCTCGGTAGGTTGCAAGCTGGGCAGGCTTGCTATAAGAGATTCATACTCATTTAGTCTAGAACAGGGGTGTCAAACCACTTTCAGTCGGAGGGCCAAATTCAATTTTGGAGAAGGTCTTGGAGCTGCATTCCAGTGGAGGACAGGGCAAAAGGGGGCGGGTTCAAAGGCAAAAGGGTGGGCCTAAAATACCAAAAGTCCCAGCATATTTTAGCTTGAAGCTCTTACCACCAGTAACTAAGCCACTGGAGAGGCATTTCGACCTTTCAGAATGGGGTAAGGGGGAGTGGGCAAAAGCTGGGAAACCACCAAATGGTCACTGATCCGGGGTAAGGGGTGGGGCCATGGGAAGGGGGTGTGGTGGGCTGGATTTGGCTTGAAGGCTTGAGGTTCAACACCCCTGTTTTCGAACTATCTGATAGCAAAAAGCCCACCTTGGTTTCTAGCGGTTATCTAGTGTCGCCAGATTGCAACCCAGAGATCCATGCTGCGCATTGGAAAATTCCCAGATCCCCTAGGTATATTGGTGACCATTATTGCTCTTATATCAGAGATGGGAAGCCATATCAGCTGAGTAATGATGGCTGTCTTCAAGGCACCCCATTGTGTCCATGGGTGCTTGCTTCCAGATGAGACTTTTATCAAGCAATCTCCCTGCCTCATTCATGGAATTCTACAGAGGCCTAGACATGGTTATCTTCCTCCTGGAAACCTGTGTTTTCTCACTGCTTCTTCTGTCTTTTGTCTTTCCACAAAGAAGTCCATGCATTAGGAAAAGAGAGACTAGCTGCACCTTGGGTGTTTCTAGATGAGGCTTTTGGCATGCAATCACCCAGCCTCATTCACAGAATTTTACTGGGGATGGGGTACAGATGTCATCATCATCCACATGTAATCCTCCCATGTTTTCCCACCACTTCTTACATCCTTTTTCTTACCATGGAAAATCAGTTAAGGAAGATAAGATGGAATATAACTGCACAAATGCCTTCTGATGGTCCATGCTAGGACCCTTCCATCTAGCAGCACCCAATGTCTTTTGATTGGTAGTGCTAGGAATATCTATCTGGAAGCACCCCATGGTGAGGACATGTTCAGAATCTCTCCCTTACATTCTGTGCATTTCCAATGGATATTTGTGTGTGTGTGTGTTAAGCATTTTACTCCACTTTTCAGCCAACCATTCTCCCAGTGTAACGTATAGAAGCTAGAAAAACAACAACAAATCATTAAAACAGTATATCATCTCAGAAACCCATAACCATGGAAACACACTGAGATAAAACAACCCCTTTCATGCTGATGTCTTAACTTTTGTTTTGTTTTAACTACTATGATCTCTCATTGTTAATGAATCATATTACTGAAGTAAACCTCAGTCATGACTTTGGTAAAGAAAATGATAATAAAAAGCTCATTTATGATAAAGTCCTGATAAGCTTTTCTGTCTTTTGAACTCTCCACACAGTAGCAAACATAAATGCTTTGCATTTTCTAAAAATATCTCCAGGTTTTCCCAGGGCATTTAAAATTAGATTTGTATACAGTTTTTTTTTTTTGAAGCAACATAATGATTCTTGAGCCTCATCTGAGGCAATTAAAAAAGGAACTTTGACATTTAAGATATTATTCTCCCTGCTTAATTAAACGATTATAAATAATAGCAATAATTAACAAATTTGCACTATTCATTCTCCGCCTAAGTAAACCTTTCAGGTTAATAATTGGAGCCGTTAACTCTCACCTTTTAATCAAAGGATTGGCTGCTTCAAAGAAAACTAAAGGAACCCTTCCGCCTAAGGATGATTGATAATTGTTAAAGTATGGGCCGACCCAAAGACAAATGGACAGTCAGTAAGACTTAGAGGTTAAGTTGAATGAACATTTTCCCATAGCCTGGTATGTTTTTCCTCTGTCAACCTAGATGCACGGAATGTAATTTGTGGTACAGAATATGAATTTCCGAGCCCAAGGCTTTGGCTCCTATCCAAACAGAGTTGGCCATGCTTAAGGCCTATTGAAATCAATTGGACTTAAATGAGCTGTGATGATCTAGCCCCACTGAATTTGGCATGATTAGGTTTTCCTGGAGCAGGTCCCAAGAGTTGTTAGGTTGTCATTTTTTGTTTTAAAAAAACAATCAGGTTTACAGTCCTCATGGTTGTGAAAGTATTACACATCCATGTCACCCAGTGTTTTCCCTGGAATTGACATGGGGATGGGATGGGGTTGCATTTTCGCCCTTGTTTAATGTGGACTCACACTATATGGCACCACCATTTTTTAAAAATGCTTCACAATCATGACCAGTTCATTAAATTTAACTTGTTTTAATTAAAGTTAGTTATAGCTACATCCTTCTTGTTTTCTTGTTGTGAGTTTGCACAGCTCTCTTAGTGAACTTCTCAAATGCAGTTGCGTTCAGTTTCAATAACTTCTCATGCATCTGGCAGTTCTGATCCTTTGGTTGATATATTCTTATTAGGTCCTTCACATTATCAGGCAGAAGGTGACACCCCCCCCCCCGAACATAACATTCTATCCAGTCATGAAAAAGAGCCCTGAACCGTCGTGTTCAGATGTAACCAGAGATGAATTCCCACTCTGTTCATTCCAGGAAACATGACTGGATCAAAATTATTCCCCCTCCCCCAGCCCGCCAGCTAGAAAATGATGTGGCTGACAAGTTGATCTCTAGTGTGTGTGTGTGTGTGTGTGTGCGCGTGTGCGTGCGTGTGCAGAGAATTTAGGATGGGGGAGGGAATTTCCTGAAGCCACCACATTGCTGAATCTAATCTGCCTTTCTTTGGGCCTCCGTAAACCACTCCGTGGAAATTGTACCACTTGGTGATTTGCAAAAGCCACCTCACAATGGGGAAGGGGGAAGCCCCACAGTCATATGAATCCACCCACATTCTTTTGTTTCCTTCTCTTCTTCTCAACCTTGCTTGTCCATTGCTGCAAAATGTGGAATTGTGCAATGTTTTACATTAGGAAGAAAAGTTCTCAAGTTCAAAAGAACCCCACTGGCTTTCTGACGGCAGTGCTGCCGTGTTTCAGATCAACCTGGAATTCCCCTGGGAGCAAACTTTCTCAGGAAATGTTGCTATTTCCGGTCTCAGTTGAAACTCAGGAAAGGAGTGAGGGGGGGCATTTGCAAAAATGTAACAGCTCACCCGATCTTCCTCCTTTTGCTGCACTGCATCCCTTGTGACTACTATTCACAACCATTTATTACTTCACTCCAAGCAGTTCTCCAAAGGCTTGTGACCTTCGACCCAAGGACTGGGTGGGAATTTGTTTTAAATGTTGGACTTATTTTCATGCTAGGGCACAAGTGTGTGCTTTGTCAGGTTGGAAAGAATCTAGCTGGGTGAGCTAATGTGGATTTTCTGTGCACTGGAGTCAGAGCCTTTCCCAGACACAGAACGGCATTGGGGTGAGAACAACGGTCTCTGCGACTGGCAGACAGTATGAAGACTTTGGATTGGTCGGGCCTTGTATACATACAAGGAACCTGATCAGGGCCTGTTCTAGGTTCCAGGGGACCTCGAGAAGATGCCCTCTGATGGGGGGCAGGTGGCAATGACTGTTGCTACCCCTCCTTCACTGTGGTGGTCGACAGTGGGGCCTCCCAGGATGCCAAATCTTTGGCATTCATCCAAGGATGCCAGCTCCTGATGTCTCCCTGAGCCTGATCTTCTGCTTAGTTTAGTCTAGAGACCAATACAAAGGCTGAGCTGAAAGTTCTCGTGGAGAGCTTTCAGCTCAAGTTTAGGGCAGGGGTGAGGATTGGGCATGAAATGTTCTCCAGAATCAATCACTCTTCTGGCTCTCATGTTTCCCTGCTGCCACCTGTTTTGCAGTGGCAGCGTACCTCCTGGTGGTGCTCATCAGCTGGTGGCTTTCATTCACTCTTCTCAAAGTCCCTTTCATGGCTTCTGCAAAGGTAAGGACTGCATTACTATCCTTTTAGAGTTCTCCAGGAGGGTAAAGAAGCTTGTGGATAGGGGTGATTCGGTAGACCAGCCTTCCTCAACCTGGTGCTCTCCAGATGTTCTGGACTACAAGGCCCAGCATTCCTGACCAATGTCCATGCTGGCTGGGGCTGATGGGCATTGCAGTCCAAAACATCTGGAGGTCACCAGCTTGGGGAAGGCTGCAGTAGACATTGTATACTTGGACTTTCAAAAAGCTTTTGGACAAAGTCAAACGTTCTCGAGAAAAATTAGCAGACGTGGGATTAATTCTTCTTCTGAATTGGTAATTGGTTAAAGAATAGGTAACAGAGAGTAGGAATAAACAGACAGATCTCACAATGGAGGGATGTAAGATCCCCTAAGGATCTCTATTAGGAGGACCAGGATTTTTAACTTGTTTATAAATGAACAAGTAAGCAGTGAGCTGGCCATGTTTGCTGATAACAGCAAATTATTCAGGGTGGTAAAAACAGAAATGGATTGCAAAGAGCTCCAGAAGGACCTTCTCCAAATTGGGTGAATGGGCAATCAAATGGCACCTGTAATTCAACGTAAGTAAATGTAAAATGATGTACATTGGACCAACAAAACCCCAGTGTCACATATACAGTGAGCTGGCAATGACCGACCAGGAAAGGGATCTTGGGCTCATGGTCGAGAGCTCAGTGAAAATCCCAACCAGTGCATGGCAGCTGTGAAAAAGGCAAATTCCATGCTAAGGATTTCATAGATCATAGAGTTGGAAGGAGCCTACAAGGCTATCGAGTCCAACCCCCTGCTCAAAGCAGGAAACTAGAGGAGGGGTCTCCCATCCAAGTAATAATCAGGCCTGACCCTGCTTAGCTTTCCACGCTCAGACAAGCTGAGCCAGCGTGAGCCACAGGCCTCATTAGGAAAGGGATCAAAAATCATAATACCCCCCCCCCCCCCAGTATTGTAATGCATTTATACAAGTCTATGGTGTGAGCACACTTAGAGGTCCTTCTTCACACTGCACATGAATTCCGTATCACAAGATGTGGTGACAGCCACCACTTAGGTGTCTTTAAAAGGGGATTAGACAAATTCATGGAGGAAAAGGCTATCAATGGCTAAATACTGTGGCCAGTATCAGAGGTGCTGCCAGTGGCTCTGAAACAATGGCAACAAAGTCTATTGTCCTCATGTCCCGCTTGTGGGCTTCCCATAGGCATCTGGTTGGCCACTCTGGGAAACAGCATGCTGGATTAGATTGACCTTTGGTATGATCCAGCAGAGCTCGACTTATGATGCTACATGCCGATGCAACATTATTTCCTGGGGACCTCTGTGGAGAAAATGGCAGTAGAGCAGCACTGCTAGTAAGTTCGCCCTCCTACCTCCCAAAATGTTTGCTCCCCTGAAAGTTAACAAAATGACTCTGTCTCCAACTTCACCACCAGTAAATGGGGCTATGAAATGCAGGGTGGGGAGAGAGATAGGTACAACACTAAGCAAAAGCTCCTTCTGCCTGCTGTCCTCCAGGATTCAGATTCCAGTACCGGCTACTGACCTCTGGGCTGGAGAGTGCATCATCCCATCTTGGGGGTGTATTCACAGATGCCCTTGACTTGTTCTGGGCAGTCTTCACACTAAAGCATATGATTTAGCGCCCCTGGCTCCCATCAAAAGCTAGGAATTGAAGAACTGGAGGCAACGTGATGGCCTTACCTTGAAACAGATGAGTTCCATTTCCCTCTGACTATTATTTGGGCCGTGGGTGTGCTGCTTACCTAGGCCTGCCAACTGACCAGGATAACATGACCTGTCCTACTCTCACGCTTTCAACGGCAGCCTGATGTGCAGAAATTGGCGAGCGAAGCTTTTCCTAACATGGAGATGAATATCACCACCTGCGAATGTCTGAAGTTCAAGCTGCTATTAAAGGGGCACCCACAGTGGCCAGCTTGAAATGTTGATAAACCTCTGCTGATCTAGGCCCTTTGGGATGGGGATACATTCATTCCCTTCTCATTTTAAATGCAACCTTACCCAGTTTCACACTTTAGAACCAATATCGGAACCAAAACGCAGTTATCCTTCAAAATGTGCAATTCTCCAAATTTTGCAGTGGAGTGCTCCACTCCAAAACTGTGTACAAAAATTTGTATACTAAGGACAATTGCACACAAAAATATGTGTATGAGTGTAAATAACATTAAAATGGAATAGATTAGGAAAATTGCATACAAAACATTGTATATTAGGCAAAATTGTGTGCCAGAAGGCATGTATTAGGAGAAGTGCACACAAAACCGTGCACAAATTTTCATGCAAATGTTTTCTCAAAGTTCAGGATGGGCTGAATTTAAGAGTGGAAAATGAGAACCTGTGAAAAACCTAAACTGACAGTGTCACCCATGTCTAGGCCTTTCCTCCTCCTCATGCCGCCTTCTTTATTCCACCCACTCATGCTTCTGAATATATATTGGCCATAAATGCCCCCTTTCCCCCAATATTTTGATCTTGCGATCTTAATGATAGTGGCAGTTCTGGCTAGCCATCCATCTTTACTTAAATCCTTTCCCACTTTTCCTATTCTCACCACTAGGTGGCAATGTAATGGCACTGACCTGCATTCTCCATGCCAGATTAGAAGGATACACAACCACACCTTTGTGTAGAAAATTAGGATAAAATGTCAACTATTTTGGATTCCATTGACTTTCTTCCCCCCCCCCCCAAAGTCTCATTTGGCTTGGTTACTGCCATGCCCATTTCAGATGGTACACTAAGACATATTTTTGGATTGGAGTTTGCATGGTCTCAAATGCAGGACACACAAGGCTTGAACAATACTTTTTACAGTTCTGTAAATATGAAGAGGGCTTCACAAGAAAAATGAAAAGGACAGTCACAAAGGTAGTCTTTTATATGAAGCATTTTGTCCAAAATCCAAAAGCGTCCAGCAAGTTATTAAAGCGTTCAGAATGTTGGAAGAAAAGGACATTCTCTTTCCCTGTAATAGTTTTAGAATTCCCTGAAAAAGAACTCGTAATGGATTGGACTGGATCTTTGGACTGTGCATTTCATATAATGGCTACTTTTCTAGCACCTTTGAAGAACGTCCATGCCCTCCTCCTCCTCCTCCTCCTCCTCCTCCTCCTCCTCCTCCTGCTGCTGCTGCTGCTCTTTCCGCTTCTTCTGTTTCCTCTCCTGCCTCCTCCTCCTCTTCCTCTTCTTCCCCAAACACAAACCCAGAGAAATCTCAACACAGCCTGAATTAAGATCATCACGGGTTTTGTATGGTTTTTACCTTTTGCTATCTTCTGAGAGCGCATCAATGCATTGTGTAGTGAATGATGAGAATTCACAGTTAGCTGCTAACAGTTAAGCATGATCATTATGCAAGTGCCTCATAGCAAGCACTGCAGTAGTCTATGGGTGTGATGGACATTCACAAGAGTAGACATTCAGCTGAGGAGCATAGGATGGTGCCTTTATACCAGACCGAGTAAGCTTTGTCTAGCCCAGTTTTGTCTACACTGATTGGCAGTGGCTCTCCAGGGTTTCAGACAAGAGTTTTCCCCAGCCCAACCTGGAGATGCCAGGGATTGAATGTGTATCCTTTGTATGCAAAGGATGTGGTCTATCACTGAGCTACTGGCCTTCCCTTAATTTGATGTAGCCTAAGAAAAGGAATTGCGTACGACCACCTGATTGCAACCTTATCTTCTTTCAACACTTGTAGCATGCAGTGTAAAGGGGGATGCTTCTTTTTATTCAGCTGATAAGACGGGAGCATATTTCATGGGGCTGGATCCAGATTTACACTCACAGAAGGCAGATCCTGGATCTAATCCAGGATATTGCTGTAGTTCTTCTGGATGGTAATTTAAAATACATACAGGGTTGAGCTGAATTTCCCATGTCCAATCTTACAACCCCATTTGCAGATGTCTAATTCAGGGGAGGGAGTGAAAGCGAGTGGAGCCAGCTGTAAACTTACCACCCATGGTGATGATGGTCCCCAAAGCCTTGGCAGCTGGTGGACATTGTTCTATTTTCCCCAGGATTCCCTAGAGTGGAGTCATTGCCCTCACTCTGACTTGACTTGATGTTATCCTCAAGCCAGTCAGAGTGAGAGGAATGCTTCCTGCCTTCTCTCTAGGCAATTCCTGGGAGAACAAGTCTTACAGCCACTGAAATTTGGGATAGGATTGGTGCTGCTCCCACCAGATCTTATGATATCGAGTGGTATATAAGTAGTTTTAATAATGGCAACAATGATGATGATAATAATAATGCAAGCAGCAGTGGCAGTGAAAAAGATGGGCTGTGGGGAAGTTTCGAGAAACTTTTGCCACCCCCCCCCCGAACCCTCAAATGTTGAGTTGGAAATTCATTTTAAGATAACATTTGGCTCAGACATACATTCAGTGTAGAAACTGTATTTATAGTATGGATAGACACATGGCTCAATTTCAGTTTCTCTCAGCTGCTAATTCTGCCAGTTCTCAGCTGATTCCACCCCATTTCCACATCAGTTTGCAACTTCTCTTTTTAAAACGTCAGCACAAAAATGTGTATGCATTTCTGCGCACATTTCTTCTAATACAGCATTTTTGTGCCCATTGTTTTGTAGGCAGTTTCCCCTTCTCTAATGCTTTTTGCTACATCCCCCCGCCCAGTAATATACACACTTCCCTGCACACTTTTCCTTAATATGCACCTTTTATATGCATTTTTTTTGTTCAGAGAACTGCATCGATTCGCAAACTTCCGAGAACTGCAAATCCCAAAGAATAACCACATTCCAATTCGCCTATTGATTCAGGAAGCGGGAATTTGGTAAGTTTTTATCAAAATGCGAACTGAATGGAAATCAACCCAAGCCTAATTTTCCATTTTTCTTCCATTGGTTAATTCTTATAACACTCTTAGTAAAGTAGGCTATACTAACTAAGATATATTGATATGAAAACAGGAACATACGTGTAACACCCGTATTCTCATACCAAGAATCACTTTGCTATCCAGCTCCACCCCACTCCCAATCATACATCCCAGCTGCTGTATGCTTTATCCATTGGCTCTCCAATAGCCCTACTCTCCACTGGTTTAAAGGTCAAGGTAGTGATTGTTAGGAACATAGGAAACTGCCTTATACTGAGTCAAACCCTTGGTCCATCTAGCTCAGCACTGCTGAGACTGACTGGCAGCGGCTCTCCAGGGTTTCAGGCAGGATTCTTTCCTAGCCCTCCCTTGAGATACTGAGGATTGAACCTGGGACCTTCTGCATGCAAGGCAGGTGCTCTGCCACCGAGCCAAGATAAACTAGAAAAACATAATCATCCAACAATATGTTACCAGCAGTTCCAAACAGACCTCAGCCGCTGCAGCATGGGAAATGGCAGGCTGTATACTGCATGGTACATTAGTGTTCATACACACACCTTTATGGGAATGCACACAAGGGCAAAACACATCCACCTGCAACTTTGAGGAGAGAGATAATAAGCCCCAAAGAATGAAAACTGAAGCAATTCCCAGTAAAACCATTCTAACCAAGCACCCCCCAAAAGTCCAAGAATAGCTTTGGGGATGAAATGGCTGCCTTGAGTGCCATATTTTTTTTTGTAAAAAGGCGGGGTACAAATCAAATAAATAACTAACAACAACACCGCCACAGGTAGTTGCAGTGTATGTTTCATGGCTGAGAAGGCGTCTGAATGTAAGCTAACACTCCTGTCACAGCACCACAAGATGTTGAGATTGCCACCAACTTGGATGGCTTTAAAAAGAGGATTAGACCAATTCATGGAGGATCAGGCTATTGATGGCTACTGTTCCTGATGGCTCTATATTACCTCCAGTTAGTATCAGAGGCAGCATGCCTATGTACACCAGTTGCTGAGGAACATGGGCAGGAGAGTGCTATTGTGCTCATTATCTGTCCATGGGCATCTGGATGGCCACTGGTGGGGACAGAATGGTGGACTAGATAAGCCATTGGTCTGATCCAGCACGGCTCTCCTTATGTTCTTATGTGATATTCACTTCGGCCACAAATGTGCACGATTAAGAGGCGCATTGGCTGAAGGACCTTTATGCATCTTCTTGGGCTTATTTATTTGACCCCACTCTTCTTTAAAAAAAAAATCTCAGTGAAGTGCAACAGGATTGTTCTTTTGGGTCTAGCAAGTGTCTCAATTGTGACTTAGGAAGTGCTTCACTCTGGGTGTGATTCAGTTCTGTGTCAAGGGGCCCTGGGAGATGGTCTATACAACACTTGAGCTGTAGTATTTTGCAGTGTGAAGTGGGGGATTTAGGTTGTGCCAATAGACCTTCTGCTGACCTCTCTGTAGGGCAGAGTATTACTAGGAACACATGGAAACGTGTGTGTGTGTGTGTGTGTGTGTGTGTGAGAGAGAGAGAGAGAGAGAGAGAGAGAGAGAGAGGGACAGAGAGAGTGTTTAGCTACCATTATTTGCGAAGAAGATTATAACGAGGAGAGGAAATGTCACAACACAGATGAATGGATGTGTCAATATTTGGTAGCAAGAATGGAAAGAGTAGAAAAGCGAGCCTCAAAGTCCTTAGATCAAATGAAGTTTGGGTCCCCTTTGCAAGTCACAAATGCAGCTGTTGACAGTCGGAGTTCTGGAGGGGGAATGTGGTTGCTAAGACATCCCCCTGGTTGCGGGATTTTGCCATTCATTTTTAAACCAATAAGGATATCCCCACTTACAGTCCCCTTTAAGCTCTTGCAAGTAAAGGAAGGTCCGTCTGAGTTATATGGCTTGAAGTGTAGACTCTCCAGAAACACTTAAGGTGCATATGGCGGATGGTGGTTCAGTGGGGGTAGTGTTCTTCCGTCTGAATTTGTAAGTGGCATTCCCTTGAGTCAACATGATCCTAATATTTTGGGACTGGCTTTTAGGGAAGTTATTACATTCTTGACTTCTTCCATTTATTTAAAACATCTCGCAACATTTGTGTAAGACTGGGAATATTAAACAATAAGTCTTTGACCTCCTGGATGTCTCTTGTTCACTCATTAGCCTGCAGATTTGCATTGTGGGTAAAACAATGCCAACTTGAACCCTCTGGATCAAATCCTGATATCTGACCACATTCTTGATTTGGTCAACTATTTTCAAGATTCTTCTATTGTTACCATTTTTATAGCTCATTTTAGTACATAAAGTATACTTCTGATCTCATTTCTCCCTATAACAATTAGGCCAAGAAAGCACTACTTGCCCAATGACTATCCAGCAAGCTTAATGACTGAACAAGGATTTAAATTTGGGTTTCCCACATGTTCATCCCATCTACCCCCTACTGTTGCAGTCATCCAATATGACAACACATTTGCCTCATTTCACTCCTGCCAAATGATAATAGGCAATAGCAACTTGGGTGAGCTGAATTTTCATGGTTGAATTTTTTTCAGTGTAAAAAACAGAATTCTATGGGGGGGGGTCCTCTGGAAGACCCCACACCAAGCCTTTTTTGGCACCATTTCACTCCTGTTTATTGCCCACCTAAATAGCTGCTTTGACTTTTTTATTTTAGAAAAGAAGGTTCTTACATCTTGCTGGCTATGTAATCCAGCCAATCAGGGGTTATGAAACCAGTCTGATGATGTCACTACACCATCACATAGCCTCTCAGGTTTGGCTATGTGATGACAGAATCAAACTAAATAAGAGTGAGGACAATATTCCCTGCCCTCACTATGAATGTGAAACATGTTTGCACAGTCCCTCCCAGCCCCCAAATTATTGTTGAAATCAATGCGGTGTGGTGGTGGGTTACAGGTGGTGATGTTCCCCCCAATGAATTTGTTTGTCTAGTAGCATCACATGGTAGCAGAACTGCCATGTTTCAAGATTCACAGCAGGATTTCATTGCTACCTACTGTTTTAGCAATGCAAGCAGTGATCTTTCGAGACACAAATGGATAGAAGAGGGTAATCCAGAAAGGGTGGACAAGAAGTTCCCAAGAAAGAGAACTGTTTCTGTTTCCTTCCTTGGCTATCAAGATAATCCCAGTTGACTTTTTTTTAAACTTCCCATCATCACAGTCTCTGCTGACTCAGAGGAAGACAGAATGGGAGGTTTGTGCCTAGACTCCAATGGATTACACAACAGAGGCCATTGCACACCATATCCAGTAAAAGTCATCTGTTTGTTTTGATATATAAGCTCAGATACTGCGTGATTGCTCTACACAGGCATGGTATGAACTAACATGCATAGGGCTAACTTTAACACCAGTTATTCATAGAGACTGAGATCCAGATTCTGAATCTGAAGTCCCCTTGTGGGAAGGGTGAACAATTAGCTTCCAAGCTTCAGGCTGCATTGCCCTTCTGTGACATCAGAATAGCTAAGCTATCAGCAGCCAGATGATGACTGGGTTCACACAACATGATAAGCCATGGTGGCTTATAAGCCATGTTTGTTTCAGAGTGGTGGTTTGTCGTGTTGTCTGAACCCAGCAGCGTGGTTGGTTAACCACATACAAGCCACTCTGGCCAGGTTCAGACAACACGACAAGCCACTCTGAAACAAACGTGGCTTATAAGCCACCATGGCTTGTATGAACCCAGTCAATGTATGACATCGCAAGCCTACTGTGATATCTTAGAAGATCAACCAATGGAATCAAGAGGCAGGTTAGAGGTCAAGGAGCAGGTTCCAAGAGTGAAGAAGTCAATTACTAAAGACCTCTTGTCAGAAAACAAATGCAACCCCTTTTACGGACAGGCCTTTAGCTACTTATAAAATTAACTTTACATATTCATCCAACCCTCATGGGAAACAATTTTGCATTTGGTTTGTAGGCAGTAACCAAGAGTCTGCATTTAAGGTCAGGAGGACACATTCCAATGGCTTTGATTCTAGGGATCAGCTTTCCCCAAGCTGGTGCCCTCCAAATGTGTTGGATTGTTGGGTGGGAATGTTGCGGTCCAACACATCTGGAGGGCATTAGGTTCAGGAAGGCTGCTAGGGATGGATGGATCTGTCAGGTTTGCTTTCTCCCACATTCAAGGTGTGGTTGTTGTTGTTTTTTAATCTCGAGTTCTTTCCTTCCCATTTATGACGAATTTAGCAAATTTGGGTAAGTTTTTATGAAACAATGAGTCAAATGAATTCTCACTCCTCTGTACTAGCCAAATTCAACAGGTACAGTTATCCCCAGCATGGAGGGGACCATGTTGTTCCTACCTGCCATGTAGCTGTTAAAGATGAGGAGCATGTAAGAAAAAAGAGTTGGCAACCCTAATTCAGTACCACAAATATGGCTGAAAACACAGGGATTCAAATTCAGACCTTTAAGAGCTAAGCACTCAAAGCCCTCCGCCCGAATTGACAAATCTGTCAGTCTCACTTTCTCCAACATGCTTTCTTCTTCTTCTTCTTCTTCTTCTTCTTCTTCTTCTTCTTCTTCTTCTTCTTCTTCTCTTCTTCTTCTTCTTCTTCTTCTTCTTCACCATCATCTCAAGTTCTTTCCATCCTGTTTATGAAGAAATGTGTGATTTGGGGTAGATTCATAGATTCATAGATCATAGAGTTGGAAGGAGCCTACAAGGCCATCGAGTCCAACCCCCTGCTCGATGCAGGAAACTAGAGGAGGGGTCTCCAAGTAATAACCAGGCCTGACCCTGCTTAGCTTTCCACGCTCAGACAAGCTGAGCCAGCATGAGCCACAGGCTTAATTGCTAAGTTCTTACCTAGAAACAAACCAAATGAAATTCTCTCCCATCACCATTTAATATGCTAACAGGCTAAAACAGCTGTTCAATAATATAACCAGGTATTTATTATATTACATTAGAGCCTTTCTATGGAATCCACCATACCTTTGTCCCCAGTCTTGTAGTGCTGATGCTGTGTGGGGCATTGTTTTATACTTCCAAATTTTGGAGAGAAAGCCCTAGGTCTGAGGACCAAACTAGAGGAGATGCTGGATTGGATCTCCCCTCTCTTTAAATTTCTCTAAAAAGCAGCCATTGTGTGAGGGCACAGGGACTGCATTCAGATCATGGCTCCAGGAGTGGGTTGGAGGCTAACCCTTTCAACTTGCACTGTTTTCCTAATGTAAACATCCCTGTGGGGAAAGCATTTGGGTACATCTATGTTTTCCCTCATGGAGCAAAATCTTTACATTTGGAAAATGGTAGGGGGAAGGGTTAACATACCCCACAAACATGATCAAATGTTCTCCCATAGCAAGAAATTCTACACAGGAAACTAGAAGTTAGGGATGTGTTCTCCATGGCATACTATTTTTCCATATGCAGGGATGATGCTGATGATTGTGGTGACAGCATGGAGGAGCATTCGATCATGTGACTGTCGTCCCGCCCCCGGCTGTCTGATGTCGTATAGCCCCCAGAAACAGGTTCACCTCAGCAGTGGTAAGTAGGCCACTTTGGAAGGGCTCAAGCAGAAGGTTTTGCTGGGATCACTAGCTTTACTTTAGCACAGTAAGAACTAATACAGCCCCAATTATATCGTCTTCCCCTCCAGAAGTTATCTCAAACCCAATCATTCTCTTGAGGTTATTGAACTGGTAAAATGAACGCAGGTCGTTTTACCTGGGCTGAACAATAGTTTTGCTGTCATCTGTGCCAGAGACGGAGCAGTCAGAAAATACAGTTGAAAGCTCGCTTTGAGACCGGTTGCTAGGCTTAGCTGGACCAGGTGCCGTATCCCAGTTTGGGGGCAGGCCTGTGGAATGTGACAGATCAGTGGTTTGGCTGTCTTGGATCTCCTGGCAGAATTCCAGATTTGCAAAGTACGGTAAGCAGAGGGAGCAGGAGATGGAGACTAGCATCAGCGTGACTTTCGTTCATTTTTCTCATTAACACCTGACGTGGCCACTGTGCCGTTCATTTTCGTGCTGCGATGGTTTCTTCTGAAGTCTCCTCCATATGATCAGGTTACCATCTCTCTTAAGAACCTCACCTTTTGATACTGAAACTGAGCTGAGACGACTCATGTTAGCTTGTGAAAGTTTTTGGCAGTGCCCAAAAAATATCTAATTTTTCCGGCTATTTTATTTTTCCATTTACTTATTTATAAATATGTGGGTTGCCTTTCAGTCCAAATAGGGCCGCCAAGGTGACTTACAGTTAAAACTTACAAACAATTTAAAACTTGAAAAAAGAAACCATTTAGGGCGCAATCCTGTGGCTGCTAGACGCCGTCTAGACGGCCACAGGAAAGGTTGGAGTTTTAGCTCTGACCTCAGAAACGCATTCCAAGGTCGGAGCTAGAACTGTGACGTTGGAGTGCCCTTCCTCCACCCTCGCAGGGGGCAAGACTGACCTCTGAGCCACTCTTGGAGGGGTGCGGAGGAGGTCGTGGAGGGGTGGAGTGAGGCTCTGCCGGAATACAGTGCAAGCAGGGGCAAAACACTTTTGCAGAGTGGGAGAAGCACAGAGGTGACCTTCGCCTTCGCGCTCCTTCCGTCCTTGATTGGATGTCTATACTCCTCCAGTTTTAGAGGGTTATTATGGGCAACCAACCACCTTGGATGGCGCTGCCCGAAACTTTTAAACACCGCAACAGCAAAGTTAAGAGGAGGAGAGAATATTAAAATCAAATACATTTAAAATACAAAAAAGCCACATACAGCAAAAAAGTGTTAACAGTGGAACAAATACATCCTCCCCCCCGGGTGCTTCATGTCAAAATGGCCACAAAACAGGTGATTGCATTCACTTGGGAATGAGCGCTTGTTTGACAAAAGTTTACAAGCTGCTGTTGTTTTTCTGCTATAAGCAGCCAACCATAACGAGGATATATGATTTTAAGAATTGCTGCCTACCTATGTTCCTGCTTATCTAGATATTTAAGGATATGAAATTGCCTTATACGGAGTCAGACCAATATTGTCAACTTTGGCTTTTCAAATCCTGAAGCAGAGAGAAGTAATTCCCAGACCTGCTGCTGGATGTACCAGGAAATGAGCCTGGGATCATCATACATGCAGCCAGAGGTATAGTGGTAAATTTTGAAGTGCAGATGCTCATCAAGACAGTCCATGTAGCCACACCGCCATAAATCCATATCCACAAACCAGTTCTAGGCGTTTTCATCTGCTAGGAGCAGGTCTTTTGTTCAGCTAATGGGTCTTAGACCAAGCCACCCCAAAATACTTCTTACATTACAAGAATTAAAGATATATTGTTGCTGGGAAAATGTATTCCCCGTCCCATCTACTGGGAGAATTGCAGCTATGCTCAAAAGGAAGAGGGAATTCTGAGGCAGGTGGCTGGCAGGTGACGTCCGCACTTCTGCTAATAAAAGGCCTGCCGGCACTGTGTCCCTGCGAGTCGCAGCTCCACCGCACCATTGAGGCAACACATGTGTGCTGCCAATGAACTATGGCTCTTTCCTACCTTGGAGCTCCCCAAAAGATATTAAAGCAAGTGGGATTGTTCTGTACATCAGGTGTGGGCAGACTTCAGACTTCTAGGATTGACTTGTTTGTTTGTTTGTTTGTTTGTTTTACTAGAGAAGTGTTCTCCAACCTTGGGTCTCCAGATGTTTTTGGCCTACAACTATGCTGGCTGGGGCATGCTGGGAGTTGTAGGCCAAAAACATCTGGGGACCCAAGGTTGGAGAACACTGTACTAGAGCACTGAGATCCACCAGCTGGAGCCAGGTAGAAAACAGTGGCTGGGAGATATGGCTGGAACCAGATGCAAAATGGTAGCTCAGGAGGTGTATTCAGTTACCAACTGCAACCCATGAGTAGGGGTGGTGGGTGATCCGCTGGGACCTGATCTGCCTCTGGCTCGGTGGATGCTGCTGCTGTGCCACTTGCCAGACTTTCAGGGTCCCAGCAGGCCGCTGTTTATGTAGAAAATGCCTTAAGATACGTCAAAGGTGGCCGCAATTTGCACAAATTATGCAATTTGCAGCCGCTTTAGGCATATCTTAAGGCATTTTCAATGTAGACAGAGGCCCACCACGAACCCTGAAGTCGCTTCCCTGGCTCAGCTCGGGAGGAGAACACAAGTCAAGCTGGGGAAGAGGTAAGCGGGATGGAGTTTGGTGCTGGGGTCGAGCCCAGCTAGTCTGCTGAATTTCCAGCCCCTGAACAAAATCCTCACACACCCCTACCCATGAGCCATACATTGACATGACCTCAATATATAGGTACAAATCTATACCTGAGTCACTACAGTTCAGAGACAATTCAGGGACTGGGTTCACACAACACGGTAAGCCAGTGTGGCTTATAAGCCATGTTTGTTTCAGAGTGGCTTGTCGTGTCGTCTGAACCCGGCCAGAGTGGCTTGTGCATGGTTAACAAACCGTGCCTCTGGGTTCAGACAACACAACAAGCCACTCTGAAACAAGCATGGTTTATATGCCACCATGGCTTATTGTGTTGTGTGAACCCGGTCTGTGTCAGAATCCCTTGCTGATCTACTGCAGATCACCCAGGATACCAGTAGATCCTGATCTTCCTTCTGTCCACTCCTGCTGTACATACTTTTTCTTCAACTTGCTTTTGCTAGATTGCATCTGTGTTCTCTAATTCCAGGCAAAATAGTTACGACAAAGTAAGGCTTGGTCAAAATCCCCCCACCAACCAGTTTCCTGAAAACACCCCTTGCAAAAAATTGGAGGGTTCTGTTGCTTTGGGGGGGGGGGGATTTCTCTGAAATGTTTTGGAGGCAGTTACTAGGAAGTGCAGCCAGCAGGAAGCTGTGGAGAGAGCCTCGTGCCACTTCTTGCCAGCCACACTTCCCAGAATGCCTTGGGAGTGATGTGTTGTGATGTGACAGGATGTCATCCCCACAAGTGTGGCCAGAGGGAAGCTGCAAAGAGAGCCTTGTGCCACTGCAAGCAGTACAGGACTCTTTTAAAAAGTTTTAAGAAATAGCTTCCCCCCACCCATCCCCAAAAGAGAGGAAAACCCTTGGCCTACTCATAAGGTTAGATGAGGTAAACAGCAACCCCATCCTGAATATTTTGGAGAAATGTCCCCCGCGCCCCAATTTTTCAGGAGGTTTTTGTTTTGCCCCCACCCATCCTACAAACAGTCAAAAAATACATTTTAAAATCTTCGGTTCAACGCCACCTGAAAGAACACTGGATTTCAGGAAGCACAGTCCATTCGTTAGCTAATTCCACTTGAACACTGTGAAAATAGTATTTAATAGCCTTTGCATTCCTTCTGAGTTCCAGTGAATCCAAGGAAATTTTCCTTTTCCCCTTCTGCGGATGCTGGCCCACTCAGGACCTTCCTAATTCTCCTTGATTTGCTTCTTAATCTATTGCTGTCTTTAATCATCTCTTTGCTCATAAAAAAAGAAGAAGAAAAAGCTAACTTGGCTTTAAAAGAAACCCCACATTTTTGGCAACAGGTTGTTTTTCTAGGCGGCTAATTGCGTGCTGGATTTTTAAATATATATTAAAAAATTCACTCGCGCCGTTCTTCCAGTATGTGTCAGGCACGGATTCTGTATTAATCACCCGGTTGCTCTGTATGACATTTATTTCTTCAGGAAATGAATCAGACAAGAGGAACCTGTGCCTCATCTCTCTCCCCTCACTCCACCCCTTTTTGCCAGTGAAGAAGGCAAGAAGGGTTTTTGTTTCTTTCTCTCCCCTCCCCCCCACAAGACAAGTCTCCGCCAATGGGTTTGATTTTACAAATGCGTCTTTTGCGGCTTGACTCATAAGGCATGATCACTTCGCAGCAACGCGACCGCAGAATCCCATTCCAAAGGCGAGCAGTGAGTGCCAGCCGGAGACATATAGAGAAGCAAATGTTTGTGCCCCGTCAGGGTAATGAGAATGGAAAAACTGTGTGTGTCACTACTTAGACTCAGCTCCGCCGCCTGCCAACGCCTGAATTCCTACGGAGTTTGTTTTAAAAAGGGAGCTGGAGTAGTGAAGAGTTCATTGCACCCTCTCCAATTATAACTTGGACCTTACTGTACTTCCCATGGTATGGGGCATGGAACTGCACCCCACCACCACCACCACCCCAGAGCTCTGGGGGTGCTGAAGAAGGTGCAAGAAACTTGGTGTGTCTGTATGTGCAGAAGTTAACTCCTAAGAAGAAAGCTGCCAGGATTTAAGATAATGGGAACCATGCCTTGTTAACCGCCCCCCTCCACACACACCCCTGCCTTATGGGCCTAAACAAATATGATTTAGGAGGAGCAGTGCTCTGGCCAAAGTTCTCATCTGAGAACTTTCCCTTTTTAGTGTGTGTGTGGGGGTGTGTGTGTGATCAGTTCTCCCTCCTTTTTTAAAAATACAAAACATCATGGCTGCCACAGGGGACTCCGATTCTGATCGGAGCGGTGGCACTTGGAAGGGGGTGTCTGATCATTTCCTTCTTCCCTTTTCCCAATCTAAATCCCCTCCCCGCATCCAGGCTGTGATTGCTCCCGGTAGGGAAAAAGAACAGGTAGCAATATTGTCTGTAATATTTCCATCCCTGCCAGTTTTCTTCAAGGGGAGGGAGGGAGCTGTGTAAACCAGCATCGCCAACCAGATGCCACCCTGATGTGTTAGACTACAACTCCCATCATCCCTAGCTACCAAGTTAATTGGGCACGCTGGCTGGGGGTGATTTTGGAGCTGTGCTCCAACACATCTGGAATGCTGTTCTAAAGCATGGCACAGGGAGAGGGTTGAACATTGCCTCCTGCAGTCCCACGCTACAGGATCAGACCTCTAGCAGCTGCTTTGGAGTGTGAAATAAAAAATGATAAGGAAAAGGTAAAGAGATCCAATCCTAACTTGCCTGCATCATGTCTGCATCAGCCTTTGGCCCCAAATCCCAAATATATGGGGTGTAGGTGGCAGCAGCTGCGATTATTCATTGGAAAGGGAAATGTACTCTGTACATGCTTCAATAAGCTCTCTTTTGCATTATTGATTTAGACCCCGCCTTTCTACAAAAAAATGGCATTCAAGGCGGCTTACAAAAACAATTTAAAATAAAACACATTAAAATACAATAAAAACATAATTAAATAATAAGAACAGCACCCAACCTACAGACCTGCTTAGAGGCCAAGGGCCTTCTTGAATAAAGTGGTCCTTTCCTGCCATCAGAAGGATAGCAGAGAGGGAGCGAACCTAGCCTCGCTTGGGAGGGAGTTCCACAGCCTGGGTGCAGCCACCGAAAAGGCCCTCTTTCATGTTGCCCCGAGCAGCGAGCCAACGTGAAATTTGCGCAACTTTCCTCCATAGGCTAAAGCGGGACTGATTCAGTCCATGGGGGAAATGTGTGCAAATTAGGAAATGGATGCAAAATCGAATTGGGAAAGTGACGTTCAGGGCATGCTTGCATGTTTTGTGAGCAAAAATGAGATTCTCATACATCCCTACGGGGGGATCTCCAGCAAGACTTTACACTGTAGAGTTCTCCTGTTCAGGGCACTCCATTCCATTACACTTCCCACCCGGATTTCTATATGCCCCCTCAACAGTCATTCAGCATTCTGTAGCCACTGAGTCCATTTGGTCCTCATTGGACTGCACTGAGGTTTTAGCCCTGTTGGGCTTCTTTTTCCTTAAAGATTTGTCGTACTTCTGCAAACCTTGGGGTTCTCCATGAGCCTCCTGATACCTCTTTCTTGACATGGTTGGAGCCGTTTTGACTACATGAAGAGAACTGACATCACTGTTGTTATTATTATGATGACAGGTATATGGAACCTCCATATTCAAAGGTATGGCTTCCTCAAAGGTAAGTCCTGTCTCACTACTCTTTTAGAGTTCTTTGAGAGTGTCAGTAAACATGTGGACAGGGGTGATCCAGTAGATGTTGTTTATTTGGACTTCCAACAGGCTTTTGATAAAATCCCTCACTAAAGACTCCTGAGCAAACTTAGCAGTCATGGAATAAGAGGAGAGGTCCTCTTATGGACCAGTGACTGGTTAAAGAACAGAAAGTAGAGAGTAGGAATAAATGGTAAATTCTGCCAATGGAGGGATGGAAATTGTGGGGTCCAACAGGGATCTTTATTGGGACCAATGCTTTTCAACTTATTCATAAATGATCTGGAATCAGGAATGAGCAGTGAAGTGGCCAGGTTTGCTGACAACACTAGTTTCAGGTGGTTACAAAAATGGAGGGGGGGATTATGAGGAGATCCAAAAGCCTCTCTCCAAACTGGGAGAATGGGCATCAAAATGTCAAATGCAGTTCAGTGTAAGCAAGTGTAAAGTGTGTGGGGAAATTCCAGCTTCAAGTATAAGCTGATGGGATCTCAGCTGGTGATGACTGACCAAGAAAGAGATCTTCGGGTTGTGGTGGACAGCTCAAAGAAAATGCCTACCCAGTACTATGACAAAGGCAAACTCCATGTTAGGCATAATTAGGAAAGGAACTGAAAATAAAACTGCCAAGATCATGCTGCCCTTATACAAATCCATGGTGTGACCACACTTAGAATACCGTGTACAGTTCTGGTCACCGCACCTAAAAAAAGATATTGTAGAGTTGGAAAAAGTGCTGAAAAGGGCAACTAAAATGATCAAGGGGCTGGAGCAACTCCCCTATGAGGAAAGGATACAACACCTGGGATTGTTTAGCTTAGAAAAAAGGTGAGAAAAGGGAGAGATGACAGAGGTGTACAAAATTATGCATGGTGTGGAGAAAGTAGAGATATCTTTCTCCCTCTCTCATAATACTGGAACCCAATGGGGTCATTCCATGAAGCTGATAGGTGGGAGATTCAGGACAGATAAAAGGAAGGACTTCTTCACACAGAGCATAGTTAAGCTGTGGAATTCACTTCCACAGGATATAGTGAGGGCCACCAGTTTGGATGGCTTTAAAAGGGGATTGGACAAATTCCTGAAGCATAAGCCTATCGATGGCTGCTAGTTCTGATGGCTCTTTGCTACCTCCAGTATCAGAGGCAGGATGCCTCTGTACACCAGTTGCTGGGGAACATGGGCGGGAGGGTGCTGTTGCTCTCATGACCTGCTTGTGTGCTTCCCATGAGCAGCTGGTTGGCCGCTGTGAACAGAATGCTGGATTTGATGGACCCTTGGTCTGATCCAGCAAGGCTCTTCTTGTGTTCTTATGTTCTTAAAGGTAGTATACCTCTGTATACCATTTGCTGGTGGACAAAGAGTAGGAGAGGGTTATTGCCTTCAAAGAGTAGGAGAGGGTTATTGCCTTCAAACCCTACTCAATCAAATGCTTCTTCCAGGATGCATTTGATTGCCTGCCCTGGGCAACAGGATGCTGAAACAGGGTTTACTTTTGTTCTGGTGACTGGGGAAGGTGTATGTGTGTGTTGACAAGGTTCACTATGAGGCAGAACTCAGTCCCAGGGCTTCTATTAACTTTGTTATTTTATTTTATTATTTTATTTTATTCAAAGCATTTATATTCCACCCTTCCATCAGGGATTTTAGGGAAGTTTACAACATGGTTATAAAAATTAAAACATCAGAAGATCAAAATGACAAACACACTAAAACGAGACAGAAATAGCAGTAAAGCAGCAGCAGGCAAAGCCACAGAAGCCATATAAGTAACCAATTAAGAATATACAGAGAGAGAGAGAGAGACGCTTAAGAACTAATTACTGTCCCAAGAACTAAAAGACTTGGGAGAATAAAGTATGTCTTTGCCTGGCACCAAAAGGAAAACAGAGTCACCAAACAAGCTTCCCATGGGAGGGAATTTCACAAACAAGGCACCACCGGGGTGGGGTGGGGGGGTATCACCTCTCTATGATGGCCACACACCTCACCTCTGGCATTGGGGCACATGGCAGAAGGCAGCAGGAGATTACTGTTCAGGCAGGTTGATGTGGAATTCCACTTCTCTGCATGCTGGGGCTGCTCAGCCATAGAAGCCATAAAATAAAACCAGAGACGCTCAACTGGCTTAAGCCAAGTAGAGTCTATGAGCCACACGGCCTGCGCAGAATGACAAATGGCTCAGATTGAGAAGCCAAGCCCAAACCCCCAGATGTAAAAGGTCTGATGGAACCCAGTTGGCTCCCCAAGTGACTTGATCCCTACTAGACTGGAAGCTGCAATACCCCTTCTGGCCTACAGCAATGGTGGTGCTGTGTTGCCGCAGAGCAGTGATTCCCTCTGCTTGCCAGCTGCTCTGATGGTGATGTGTGGAGCAAGGCACCTGGGTCCTTCTGCTGCCAGACATCCTGTTTGAAACCCCTGGAGCCCTGTATCCATCTTTAAGTGCTGTATGGCCTATCTAGCCAGCTCTGACATCCTTCCTTCTATTAGCGTCATCATCTCTTTGTGCGTGAAAGAGTTCCTGAATCAGAGCTATGACCGATTTCCCTAATGGAGCAGAGTCTCTTTCTTTCCAAGTCCAAGGGGGAATAAAGATTGAGTGTGAATCAGCCCTGAGAACAAGCTTGCATCACTAGTTGATCTACGAGGCTGCCTGGACCCCACCAGCCATGTCTTGGGGCCTATCGAGTACTTGACAGTTTCCCAGTTCTTGTGATCCAAGACAGGAAGCAACCCCACCTCAAACAACAACAACCACAACAACCAGGGGGTTTATCAAGCTCTCGGTGGGCTCCCTTTCATGGTAGTATTTTGGTAGTGTTTGGGTAGTGTTTTGGTAGTATTTCATGGTAGTGTTTTGGTAGTATTTCATGGCAGTGGGCTCCCTTTCATGGTAGTATTTTGACTTGGTGGGTAGGAGGCAGGGATGTTGAAGAGTCCTTGGTTTCGAGTCACGAGTCGAGTCACGAGTCTTTGGACCCGAGTCTCAAGTCTGAGTCCTTGGTCCAAAATGATGACTCACGAGTCACGAGTCACTCCCAAAGCTGACTCCACGAGTCCCTATTAAAATCAATTGGGGTTTTTCCCAACAAAATAAGGCTATTTCAGATGCGTGGCTTAAATAAATTCTAGGCACAAGTGTGCCTTTTTTATTTCAAAACTCTGCAACTGATTTTGTTAAGAACAGACAAACCCAAAATAACCAGACAGGCAGAGGAGGCAGGGAACCCCAAAACAGGCAGGCAGAGGCCTTTGTCTTGGACAATTCAACTGTTGAACTGGTCAAGAAGAGACCAGGCAGGCAGAGGAGGCTGGGAACCCCAAACAGGCAGGCAGAGGCAGCCGAACCCAAAATGTCTGAAAGGTTGCATTTTAGGAAAATGATTTTAAAAAATAAACTTGCTGTACTTCCTAAAACCTATCCATGTTGCATTTGAGGAACATGATTTTGGAACACGAGTCCTTGGTCTTGAGTCCCGAGTCGAGTCTCGAGTCCCATTAAAAATATTGGGAGTCGAGTCTGACTCGAGTCAGAGGGGGGACTCAGTCCGACTCACGAGTCGAGTCCTGGAGTCCAAGTCCCCATCCCTGGTAGGAGGTGGACTGAAAATTTGCCACCTCACTCAGAGTTGCCACCATTTCAGTACCATTTTGGATAATGTGATTCAACTCCCGAAATGGTTTCAAGGGCGGGGAGGGGGCTTAGAACTGGGTGTGGGTGTCTTCCTAACCTTTTTTCATTTCTTTTTGTAAACTGTATAAAGCTTCCAGCACTGCTGGAACAGTGCAACAACAAGCCAGCACCAGCCAGCACCAGCACTGAATCTATGGCCACCACAACACAGTAGTGTGTGGAGGAGAGGAAGGGCTGTAGCTCATTGGCAGAGCACCAGCTTTGCATGCAGAAGGTCCCAGGTTCGATCCCCGGCATCTCCAGGTAGGACTAGGAAAGACTCCTGTTTGAAACCCTGGAGAATCCCTGCCAGGCAGTGTCAACAATACTGGGCTAGATGGACCAATGGTCTGACTCTGTATAAGACGGCTTCCTATATTCCTATGGTGGCCAAAGCTTTGGCATTTCAGCCGCTATGCTACCTAAGCCAAGCATTTAAAGAGAAAGAAAGGTGAGGAGCCCGCCTGTTGCTGTTGTAAGCACCACCACTTTCTGATATGGTGCAAAGTGCCCCTTTCTCGCCATGTTGGGCTTTGCCTGAAGTGACCCCTGCCCCAACCCCCAAATGAGGTGAATCCTGAAAGGGGGAGGAATCATGCCGGTCTTAGTGCCATAGAAAATTTGGATAACCAGGGAAAGCAACAGGAGGGGACGAGCTGAAATGACACACACACCCCATTTCACTGCTCCAGTTTTAGGCAGCAAAGGGGAGGCATTTTCTCAGTTTTACCGGTGTTAGCATAGAATTGAGGTGGGTTGAATTTATGACTGGCGGAGGCAGCAGCAGTGGTCCTCCTGGTAGTCACTGGCTTGTAGCAACGGTTTCTCCCCAAAAAGCACTTTGAGTGAAACTATATATGGGATGGGGAACCGTTGCTCCACGGGCCTAACACAGCCCAAGGGAGAGCACCATCTCACCCGCTATCTTCTTTGCCTTATCTCTGTTTACTGAGGCCGCCCTTTCCTCCCCCCACCCTCAATGCTGAACAATGTTATGTTCAGCATGGTTTGGGGACCAGGCAAGCTGGCTTGTCTCTGAACATTACTGATCAGAGGCAAGACAGCTTGCCCGGTCCCCTCACCACCATGCTGCATCAATGGAGGCTTTTTAAAAAACCTTATTGAAATGCGGGGGAGAATTTTTTTGAGGGGGGCTGCTTTGCAGGGATGGGCTAATCCTCCCCAACCCTGCAGTCCCCCCTTCCTCACTGCAAGCAGGTTTAAACAGCCGCCTCTATGGAGGCTTTTAAAAAGGCTGATTGCAGTGGGGAGGTTTGTCTGAGTGTGTGTGCACTGCACACGTGTGTGTGGTGGGGGGCACAATCACATTGTGAAGCCACATGCCAGCATTGGGGTGGCCCCGCCCACCTTGGGATGTGGCCCCACCCATTTGGGGATCTGCCCCACCCACTGCAGGCATGTGGCCCCCGACCTGCTTTCCTAGGATCAATTTGGCCCTTGGGCCGAAAAAGGTTCTCCGCCCCAGCCTTACATCATGATGCAGCATTGTTCTAAGCGGGGCCCAAGAGGGGCGGATGGGGGCCTCCGGTATTCCCCCCAAAGCACCCTTGGAATGCTGCCTCCTCCTGCTGTAGTGTCATTCTGGGTTCCCTGGGGGAAATGCCAGCCGTCATTGGGGAGGCTGCCATTTCCTCCCCCGCCCCCCAATTTTGAACAATGTTACATCATGCTGTAATGTTGTATTGGGGCTTTCTGTTTGAAAATGGCACAAACATTGGCAGCTGGGGAGACCACCACTGCACTTGCGAAACAGGGCACTGGCGGAGAGGGGCACTAGCTCATAAACCTCGACGACTCTTTGCTAATGAGCCTTGCTGGCAGGCCCCGCCCTAGCCTTTGCGTCAAAGAACAGCACGTTTCACTTACACCTATGATCTGCGTGCTGCACGGCGAGAGCTCTGCCGCGGTAGCTTTGCTTTGACAGGTCCCTGGAGGATTTCAAGGAAGTTACACACCCACTCCATTCATGCTAATCGGCTGTTTAGCGCAGAAGAGTTCAGTGTTATGAATGAACGAGAGCATGTTTTGGCTTGCCGATCAGCTTGCAAATATAATGCTCACTTGTCAAATGAGCAGGGATTCAAAAATCCAGCAACGTTCCTGGAGACGGAAATTGATTGAAACCATACTCTCTGAAAGTGAAAGCTATTTGGGGATAGGGGGCAGGGAGGAGTAGCATCCACTGTTCCTTTAAAGTTTCAGCAAAGATTCCCCCTGCCTTTGCTGTGGATCTATGAGTCACCTCTGTTGGCAAATGTGGGAGGAAGTGAAACCGCAGCCTGTTCTGGAACAAATTCGATGCAGCTGAACTGAGGTCTCAGTGGATTTTCAACATGCCATTCTCTTCAGTTTCATTCATATCTTGGGTAAAAGTTTACGATGCCGTTTGGAGAGGCTGGACGGGGGCGGGTGAGATGCACAGCGCATTGATCATGTGCTGCCCCAAGTGTGTTTTTTTGTGCTCTGAATATTTCCAGGTAGAGAGAACTGTTACTAGTCATTGTAGATGATACTGGGCTGGATGGAGCCGTGATCTGACCCTTTCCAAGGAAGCTTCCTATGTTCCTACCCCTAGAATATAAATGTTGTAGGGTGTTTTTTTTAAAAAAAGTTGCTAGTCCTCATGATTGCCAAGTTAAGTTTGAACCTATGAAAAATAAACACACATCTAGGTTTCAAGAAAGGCAAGAGTAGGAGCAAGATCCTGTCTGAAATTCTCAGCAGACTGGATAATCGATCAATGGTTTCTCTGAGGATCTTTTTAGCAGCAGCAGGTCTGAAAGCAAGTGAGGCTTTAATTTTTGCTAGTTTCACAGTCAATGTGCATGATAACCTCCCTTCCTGACTTTGCCACTGCGCTTTAGGTTAGTGTCTGAGGTCAAAATAGCTACCATTAATACCTAAAAGTTCCAGTGCTTCTTCCAGGATGTGGCAAGAGGCAACCACCCTATTATAAAGGGAGTTGGCTGCTGCGGGTGATCTCCAAGGATGTATCAGAAATTTGTTTTTGCTCACAAAAAACATGGAAGCATGCCCCATTTGAAGCACCAAACATGAGCACGAGCATGCGTCCACCAAAAATGTTCACAAATTGTGGAACACGTGCTCACGCTCATCTCAGTTCTGATTCCCAGTTTGATTTGTGCAAATTTCCTAATTTGTGCAGATTTCCTAAGTAGACTGAATCAGCCCCACTTTAGCCTGTGGAGGAAATTTTATGCAAATTTGGCGAGTTCTGTGCCAATTTCCCGTTCAATTCGCTGCTCAGTTTGTGCAAGTTTCCCGTTCGCGCAAAGCGAGCAGCTATCGCGAACGAACACGGACAGGAATCAGGCATGAGACAAGGGGCAAGATGACATTTGGTGAATCCTGGCCATCTCGAACTTCACTCGTTTGCCCATCACTGATGATTCACAGCTTCCCTGTGGGCACAATTGCACTACACGTAAAAGATGCTGCAGGGGTATGCAGGAAGCTGCCTTATACCAAGCCAAAACCTCAGTCCATCTCACCCAGAATCGTTGACGCTGACTGACAGCAGCTCTCCAGGTTTCAGATGGGGCCGTGGGGGGTCTTTCCCAGCTGTATCTGGCCATGCCAAGGATTGAACCTGTGACCATCAGCATGCAAAACATGTGCTTTGTGAACGACAGCCCTGAGGTAGGGCTATCATCTGGTTAAAGTAACAGTACTTGCTTAATCATATAGATTTTAATTGATTCTGCATAAATGTGCAATGGATTGGGGGGGGGAGCCCTGTAGAAAAATCATGATTTGTTTTTAGATGCAACTATGTGTTACAGGTGGCAGGTACCCTCTTAAAAGAGGCCCGTCATCCTATGCGTGGGGAGGAGGAGGAGGACGAGGAGGAGGAGGCGGCGGCATGCTTCTTCTAATATGTAAGCATTTTTAATGATCTGCTGTCCAATTAATCAGGGGCAACATTTGTAATCAATCCTTTAATTTAAAATATATATATAACTAAGCACTGCAGCCATATTTTAGGGATGTACAAATCTGTCCATTTTGGTTTCTCTCAGTTTCTATTTTTTCTGATTTTACATTTGGTTCATCCCATTTCTACATGAGTTGGAAATTTTCTTTTTAAAAAAAATTTGCACGAAAAAGTTGTATGTGTTTTGTATGCATTTCTTCTAATGCACACATTTCATACACAATTTTGCCTAATAATATGCATTTTTGCAAGCCATTTCCCCTGAATATCATGCATTTTTAATGTTATTTTCCCTAATATACACATTTTTGTATGCACTTTCCCTCAATACACACATTTTTGTACTTGTTTTTGATTGGAAAATTCTAGGAATGGGAGAACCAGGAATACTTGAGCTCACTGAAATTCTCCGAAATTTACTTCCAAGCTCGCTCCCATTCTTATTACAACCTGATTTTGGGGGAAATGGGAAAAGTTGTGCATCTTTCAAAAGTTGTGCATTTTTAAAGTTGTGTGTTTTGCGAACGCGAATGTTAGTTTGGGGATTTGCGAACATTTTCGGAGAACGTGCGCTCCGGTTCATGGTCAGGGTTTGGAACAGGGCATTTTCGAGTGATTTGTGAACTGAAACAAAATTCTCATACAAGTAGGGATGTGTGATCACCTGCCCCAAAATCAATTGGGCTTCTTGAGTGTTTGACACGGTCGCTTACACTTTAGGACCAGGCGCATAAACCCTTCTCAGGCTAAGCATCAACACTTAAAAACCTGAGGGGAGGGTCAAATGAAACCTTTCCCCTACTAATGAGGGAAAAGATTAATTACTGGTTATTAAGGATCTAGCTTAAATTTATGATACTGTCTGTGGGTACAAAGGTGTGTGTGTGTGTGTGTGTGTGTGTAGATTTAAAAGTAATGCAGGTTAATAACCCCAAGCTGACTCATAGGATTTGGGTAGCAAACAAAATAAAAATAAGTTTATTTTAATTATCAAAATCTTAGTTCCAGAAAATAAACCTGCCTACACCAAACACTTTATAATTAACCTAAGTCCCTATAATTCTAAATACTTTCACTCCTCATACAAGCACTGATTTCTCTCAAAACTCCTGACAAGACACGAATAATCCAACTAACCTAACTCCCCAACTTCCAACTCTCCCCATACTCTCTACACTCTCCCATAACACACTAACTCACTCAACTAACTCTGACATCACCCAAACACTCCTTATATACTCCTCCCCCCACCCTCAATGGGTTTTTTGAGTGTTCGACTTGAACACTCCACTCCAGAAGCCTAATTCCTTTCTTCCTCCTCAACTCCCTCCTCCCCCCTGCCAGTTTCTCCTCCTTCCACAAGAAAAATACATCCTTATCTTGGGGGAAGGGGGGGTAACAGGTGGTGCAGATCGGGAGAGTTGGACAGGCAGCGGAGTGCAGGAGTGTAATTTGCACCAAGAGATTGGTGGGACGTCCAGCTCCACCGTCTCCCCATATGCAAATGGCAGCTCCGTGCAGTCCAGGAGAGTCTCTGCATGGCCTCTCCTGGGCTGCGTTGAGCATCTTTGCAGCTGGAGATAGGAGTGGAAGACCCAGTTTGGCTTGGGGTAAGCCTCAAAGAGCTCTGTACCCACCTCATATTGAGGCCACTCTGCTTGTATCTTTGAACACCCACACTTCAAATAATCGCACAATCTCTGAATATAATATAAAGTAAAAACAATTAAAAACCATAACAATAAAAATAGTATAATTATGTTGATAGCAGGAGCACAAGGAATTTAGGTAAACCTCAAAACAACAACCCTCCTCCAAAGTTTCCAGATCAGGAGGAAAAGTCTTAACATAATAAGATGCAAAGTGTTGTGGTCAATTGAGCATCCTTTGGAAGTCAGTTCCACAATTCTGGAGCCACAGTAGTGAATGCCCTGCCATGTATATCCATGGAATTAATTTCTTGCAGATATGGAACTGTAAACAGGGCCTTGCGGGAGAATTTTAATAACCAGACAGCAAAGAAGCTGAGAGTAGTGCGAAGACAACAGAAAGCAACAAACCCTTTATTGGGGTGGGACTGCAGAAGAGATGGATGTGAAAACAATCAGACCTCTTGTATCAAAACAAGCAACAACAAGAAAAGGAAAATAGTTTTACAAAAGATGTTGAAGAAGAGGCAGGACAGGGACTGGAATGAGAAGCGTTCTCCCCAACATCAACAATATACAGCACATGAGCAGTTCGTACTTATTTTAGGAGAAACCCCAAATTAGGGCACTGATCAGGAAATGACACCTAACCTGAAGATGGTACATATGATGTGACTTTCTGATAGTGCCTGAACAGGGCCAGCTCCAGGTTTTTGAAGGCCCTTGGGCAAGACATCCTCAATGGGCCCCCTCCCTCAGTGAGTCTATCTTCTCAATGCCATTGTCACCAGCTGTTCTTGCTCCTCCTTCTCTTTCCCATCATTGCTACCACTTGCTTGACAGGCAGAGAGCCAAGGAGCAAGCCAAGTAGGCCGTGGCCTCTCCTGCTCCTCCTTCTCACCACCACCATTGTCTGGGCCAGAGCGAGAGGCAGGTGAACAAGCAGGTTGCAATGTGAAGAGGAGGAGCAACTCCAGGGGGCTTTTGTCAGTGGGCCCCTGCTGGGCTGTGGGCCCTCAGCAAGTGCCCAACCATGCCTACCCTTGATGCCGGCCCTGGTGCTGACATGCCCCTAAGTGCAGGCAGATGGCAAAAAAAAGATCTTCAGCATTGGGTGTCAAGATGACTTTGGACATGTAAACATTTCTCCTATGTATCCTGCTGATTTTAAAGAGGTAGAGTTCTCTTATTCACTTACTGGGTGAGTAAAATCTCGAGAGCCAGTGTGGTGTAGTGGTGAGGGTGTTGGACTGGGACTCGGGAGATTCAGGTTCTAGTCCTCGCTCGGCCATGAAACTCACTGGGTGACTTTGGGCCAGTCAGTGACTCTCAACCTAACCTACCTCACAGGGTTGTCGTGAGGATAAAATGAAGAGGAGGAGGAGGCTGTACACCACCCTGGGTTGCTTGGAGAAAAGGTGGGATATAGAAAACCATAATTAAAACAAATAAATAAATCTTGTCTTCTGGGGTGATGGCAATGTAAGAAACTCTACCACCATGGATGACATCTCTAGGATTGGAAGAGAACCACCAGTGCTTTATTGTCTTTGTAACGATGAGTCCCAATCTAATTTGTCAGCAGTAGGGCAGCCATGAAAACTGGGGGAAATGCATTCCACAAGGGCAGCCGTAGGTAGTGTGGATGGACTCCTCCTCCTCCTCCTCCTCCTCCTCCTCCTCCTCCTCCTCCTCATCTCTCTATCGCCCAATAGCTGAAGCTCTCTGAGCAGTTAACAATAATAAAACACCTTACAAAATACAAATACTATAAAAACAGCATAAAAATTCAATACAGCATTTAAAACAGAAATTAAAACCATTTGAACAATTAAACATATTCAATAAACTAGACCTGTGAAGAGAAAAAAACCTCATAGGTTTGGAAAAATAAAAACAGAATGAAAATCCATCTTCACATTTCACCAATGTGACCACATCGGTGTTTACATTTAGTGGATGGAAAGTGTCCCGTGAACCCAGGCTGTGCTGAAAGTTCTCCAAAAACAACTCTCAGCCAAAGCTGGGAGGTGAAAGTGGAGGGTGAGACAGACTGATCTCTTTCACCATTTTCATTGCTACGGCAGCGGGGTGGTGACCACATTTTCCCCCACCGGAATGCCCCTTGTGAATGATCATATTTCGTCATCTAAGAGCCTTGCTTCTGTAGCTGCTGTCTGTGCCAAGTAGCAGACCCCAATGCTGTGCCAAGAAAACCCCGAACATGTAACCTGTGTAAATTATGCAAATCAAGCAATTGACATGTATTTCCTTAGCATAATTTATCATGATCCTGCTAGTTATAGGGAGGGGCAATGAGCTTTGCAAGGCTTTGTAGGTTTCATGAACCCGCACACTTTCACACCACTCTTCGCAGCCATGAGGGCTAGACACTTGCTTTTGTTGCTGTTTATTTTTTTTTTTAAAGGGAGATTCTCAGGATCCAGTACCAAATCCCTGCAGCTTTTCTTTACTTAGGTGGAATCACAAAATGCGCACACACAGCCCTGATTATGGCCCTCCAGCCTTGGCTTCTAGCAGCCGATGAAGAAATAAATACCTACTCCTCCTGACTGCGAACTCAAAGTATATTCTCCACAGAGCAATTCCCAATAATGGATGATATGTTCCTTTCTTTATGTTCCATCTGCAGGGAGAAGCATGAGCTACCTTGCCAGAAGCACACAATCACCTCCCTCTCCACCCCAGACACACACACACACACACACACACACACCAGCCCAGCCCAGCCCAGCTCCAGACTACAAGCGTTAGCAAGGCTATTTCTGAGTCATTCCCAACCCAGCACTGGTGCATGAGACGCCGGCGGGAGGTATCATTTAAGAGGCGAAGGCAGGCACACATTCAGGTGACCTAGTTTTTGCAAGCTGAGCTGAGGCGCTGTCTGCTGCAGAGGGACACGAAGCCAAAAGCTACACTGCGGCGAGGCTGTTGCTGTCTCTTTTGAGCAGAGAGGCTGAAGGCGGGACGAGCAAGAGAAGTCCTGTCTAGTGCTGACTTCTGAAGTTGATCCCTGCTGCTGCCCCTGCTGGACTCTCTGACTTTGCTCTCTCGTCCAGAGCAAGAAAATGGGGAGGATTCTGGGGCATCAATCTATTATTATTATTATTATTATTATTATTATTATTATTATTATTATTATTAGCATCAGCATCAGCATCAGCATCAGCATCAACATCTAAGTAGATTCCGGAGCGATGAACAATAAAAAGATAAAAACAGATAAAACAAACAAAAACAAAATGCTGAAAACAAAGTGACAATTACAGTGGTGGTTGGAGAGCAGCAGAGAAGGCTTCCCGGAACAAGCAGGTCTTCAGCAGGCGCCGAAAGCAGCACCATGTTGGAGCCTGCACTGACCTCCACAGGCAGGGAGTTCCACAGAAATCATTTAAATGTGTTACTGTTCTAAGGCACTCCCAAAGAAAAAGAAAAAAGATTTTGAACCTGCCAAACAGCCATACTTGGCTGTAACCCGTCTTTGTCTTAATAATTTTCCGATTATGTCCCAACCCTAAATACATTTACTTGGAAACAAGTTACATTTATTTTGAATGCAAGTGAACTGAGGACCAGCGTTGTAGAATGATTTCAGGTTGGAAACGTAGTTCCGCAAGCAGAGTTGCACTCATGGAACGGGCTGCTTCTGTATCTCGACTTCCCTTTCGGCCAGCAGGCCCTAGCACTCTCTGGAAACACATTTTGGAGGGTTGAGGGACCCTCCAGAACAGGGTGGAAGGTGGCACAGGGAGCTGCAGGGAGAAGGGGGAATAATCAACAGGGCATGCTCTCATGTTTCTCATTCCCATACATCCCTAAGTCCTGCCCTTCTTCTGTTTGTAGAAGCTTTACTCGAACTTGGGACAGGAGAACGAGCAATGTTCGAGATCACCAGGATTATTCTCCAAACATTGCCTCGCCGCTCATCTTGTCCCTGATTCCGTTTGCATTTGTGATCGTTGCATCAATAGGAAACTTGCACAAATCACAATTGAACAAGAGATTTGTGCAGATCTCCCCAAATTTGTGCAAAACTTCCCAAATGTGCACCATTTTCCTAATTTGTGCAGATTTTCTCCATAGACTAAAGTGAGGCGATTTGGTCTACTGAGGAAATTTGTGCAAATTAGGAAATGTATGCAAATTGAACTGGGAATCAGGAATGAGATGACCATGAGCGCATGTTGGACCGCTTGCAAATATTTTCGGTGGACTCATGCTCGCACTCACGTTCAGGGCTTCGAACAGGGCATGCTCTCATGTTTCTCATTCCCATACATCCCTAAGTCCAGTCTGCTTCTCACAGTGGCCAAACAGATGCCTTTAGGCAACCCCCAAGTAGGGCATGAAGGCAGTAGCCCTTCATTGAGGTTTGCCTTGGTTATGATCCCAAAACAAGTAATTGGGAATAGTTTCCCAATGAAACTTCCCTAAAACAACCATTGGGAATAGCTTCAGAGCTCTGTTCCTTTCTTTGTAACTCCTGGGCAATGTCAAGTTTGGAGAATCAGGGCTTTTCTACAAGAGGCAGTTATCGTGTGTTTTCTATTCCCTACTCATGGTTGTTTATATGTTTTTTAGCTGTTGTGACCCTCCAGTTTCACTTCTGTGTCTAAGAAGCATGTTCAGTGAGGTGTTGTTTTTTTTTAGAACAGGGGAAATGTGGCATTTAATTATGGAAGTGAAAGAAACCACTTTTTTCCCTTTTGAATTTGTGCTATTCCACTATACCACACTGCCACCTAGAGGTTATATAGCAGGAAAGGAAACATTCAACAAAACCAAAAGTAGGTACAGCGGATTAATTGCTGATTAACAGCCTAGTGTAGAAAAGCTCTTCGTGCCTTTTGATTCGGCTCTTCTTTTGGATCACTCTCTTGTCCGAAATTTTCTCATAGACTAACTGGTTCCCATGTGCTCATGTGGTTTGTTTTTTGTTTTTTCAGGAACATGGATCCAAAAAACAGATTTCGACATGATGGGTAAGTAGAACATCTTTTGCTACTTGGCTAATCCACCTAGAGAGCAAACCTAAGTGGGATAGAAGGGAAGATCTATCATGAATCCATCATGGCATCCAGAGACCAGGTGGCATACAAGCAGCCAGGGCAGTTTCCTGCTGCTTTCCCTCTTCCCCACCCCTGGAGACTCTCCTTCTCCCTCCTATTGAAACCAGTGGGAAGGAAAATACCTATGCCAGCCTGAGGCTGTTGTGTTGTAGGTAAGGTACCTGATCCTGGAGCCTCAGAGGGGGAAGCAGAGGGTCTTGGATCCAATTGATCCAAAGCTACCCCTGCCCCCTGCCCCAGGATGCCTGGTTTTGGGGGCTACTGCTGCTTACCACTGGTGTTAGATATACTATGCCTTCAGAACTTTCTTCAGACATAAATGGGGCCTTTGGGATGGATGTCCCACCACCACCAGTATTGCTCTTCCTCAGCAGAAACATCTGCAAAATGTCAAGGTAAACCAGAAGGTTTCGATATGACTAGCGAAATTTCTTCTTGGATGTTTGGCATTTCCATGTTGTGTTTTTTCTGTCTTCTCATCCTCAGCAACTACAAGACTATCCACCCAAGATTCACATTCTGGAAGATGCCAAAGGTGAGTAGCGCTTCTCTTTGCCCTGCCATGTCTATTTGGTACAGAAGACATCTGTGCTTCTTTACTATTGCTTTTCTCACTGTTATTTGTGAAATCTATGACACAAGCATAATTAGATTTGCACAGAGTGAGGCCAATTTTCGACATTAATTGCAAGCAGATAGTTGAGGCAGTGGGTTGATGATACAACCACCCCCTAATTCACCACCCCATTTGCAGGTGGTAAATTGAGGGTGAATGTTTGGCTTTCATTTTGGAGATCATGATTTGAGCCCAAAAATAATTTTGGAGAAACGGAAGTGTGCTTCTCTGCTTTCCTTTTCATTTCTTTTTATGTCATTTAAATATGAAATATTTAAAATGATCTGGCCAGAGCTGTGACCATTTGTCCATTCCAGAAAATGGTAGGAGAGACAGACAGAGTTTCACTAATATATATGGCTAAAATAAAAGAAAAAGAAGAAGAGGGGAAAGGTACTTCCCCCCCCCCTTGCTGGAATTATAAGCTCCCTCCCCCTCTCCACATATTTCACACACGCCTGCCTCTGCATCAGGTCATTTCTTTACATTTTGTTTCATGGTTTTGGCCGAAATTGGGCCAAAGCTCTGAAGTGTAACAGGAGACCAGACACCAGAGTTAGAGAATAGACACATCAGTATCGGCATATTTACCACCAATACTCTGGTATTCTCCCATTTTTTTTCATTTTCCCCAGGCATTCTTTATGTCTTGATTTCCCTTAAGAAATCTTAAGCATCCAGAAATCGTGGGGAAACACTTCTTTGGCGGAGCAGAATGCTACTGGCGACACAAAACTGGGTTCAGATGCTTGTGGTGAATTTCAAACCCTCTAGGCCACTTCTCATTAAGATCTGGATGATAGCACATCTGAATGCACATGTGTTTTTCATCCATACATCACAAAGGAGTCTCCAGAATAATATCTGTACATGTGGGGAAAAATAAATTGGTACCTCTGAGATGTTCGGAGCAGTTTACATCTGGTTCCTAGGTGGTTTCCCACCCAAGCAACTTACACGGCTAGACCTGCTTAGCTTTCACAACTTACATGGCTAGACCTGCTAAGCTTTCCTGCTTAGAACTGTTTCATGCGCCTTCAGACCATTAACTGGTTATATCCTCAATCTCGCACTCAAACTTTATGACCACATATGCCTAGGAGCTTTGGAGGATGCATTGGACATCTTCAGACCATTTCCTGATGCTGTTAGTACATGTGGTGTTGACTTGAAAGTGGGAGGGTCTCAATTACAACTCAAAATCTCCCAGAGATTCAAAATGGTGAAGGCTGCTGCTGTTTTCTTCCCCTTTCCAGCTGCTTACAGCTGCCTTTCCCTGTCTAACCTGGAGGCATGGTGGAGCAAAGGGATTTTGCTGTGATGCTTCATTGCCTCCTGTTCAAGGCTAAAGACCATGTGAAGCTGCCATACAGTACAAGGAGAGAGCATGTGGAACATACTATTGGCCTAAGAAGGGATGCACTGGAATTATTATACATAGTAGAGAGCAGAGGAGCAGGGAAACCCAAGATCAGAAGGACAGGAAGGGAAGACATCAGCACTAAGGACAGATCACAGGGCAACTGGATTTCAAGCTAAGATAACTTTGAGTGAGTGTCCCTCCAAGGCCATTCAATGGTCAACTGAAGACTGAAATATAGTTGCAGGGAGTGAATCCACCGCCCAGGAGAAGATCAGCTCCCAGCAGCAGCCCTGTGTTGTGTTCTGCAGCAGCACCTGCTGCTATCTCTGTTGTGGCAGTGAAGGTGGTGGGTGTCAAGTCTCTGGAGAGGAGCCACATGCATCTGAGGACACTGGAGGGGAGATAATCACAGGGGCTGTTGATGAAGGGAGCAAGCATGGCCCCGGGAGATGCTTCTCTGTCTTCAGAGTCAATCTTGGAGCAGACCAGGAGCGGATTCCTGGGACAGCCTAAGGCAGCTTTCCCCAACCTGGGTGCCCTCCAGGAATGTTGGACTGCAACTTCCATCATTGGCCATTGGCCACTAGCCATGCTGGCTGGAAACAGTGGGAGCCACAGTCCAACATTTCTGGAGGCGCCAGGTTGGGGAAGACTGACCTAAAGAGAGGACCTCCACTATTCTCAGGGCTTTCTTGTGATGAAGAGAAGATTTGTGACTCTAGATTCTGGGCTATATGTCACTGCCCCCCACCCTTCACTGAGATGATTTATGTCTAGGGGGGAAAAAAGTCTTCTATTAACTAACCCATGGATCAAGCCCTTAGTGGAGGCACACAGTGGTAAAGCACATGTGCTGCATGCAGAAGGCCACTTTGCATTGTTTTAGTACAATAGGATATCTGGTACAGAAGACAATGCTTGGTTTAGATCAGTGTTCTCCAACCTTGGGTCCCCAGATGTTTTTGGCCTACAACTCCCAGCATGCCCCAGCCAGCGTAGCATGCTGGGGCATGCTGGGAGTTGTAGGCCAAAAACATCTGGGGACCCAAGGTTGGAGAACACTGGTTTAGATGGTATGGCCCAGCATAAGACAGCTTGCTGCGCACATAAGGTCTCCTGATATCAATTCAGTTCTAGCCAAATGAGGCAAGAATAGGAGGATGCAGGACCTTCTACTTGGACAATAGAGCTCTGGTGAAGGGAGGATAGAATTCTCCCCCCACACACACACACACCTGCAATCCTCCTGAAGGAGCTCTTCAAATGCGGCACAATTCCAACCTGGAAAAGTGCCTTCATGAAGGAAATAGGCAGGCAACACCCTTGTGTAGATTGTCACGAGCGATCAACACTCGTGTATGCATGCAATATGCTGCAAGTCCATGCGCTGGGAACCTGCTACTTAGTTTCCCTATTTAGGATGAACCTCCATTTTCTGGCACACTGAAACCAATTTATTCAGGGGAGTTTGGGGCCGTGGATGCAATTTCTTGAACATTTAGCGACAGAAATGAATAAAAGAAAGCCTGCAATTGCAACAGGAGGAGGAAGCATGCATGGAAATTAGCCATGGGATTGTGGGGGACAAACATTTAAATGAGATGAAATGTGATGAGGGTGCCGGTCTGGGCACACACTAATACTCCTTTGATCTGGTAAGATATTCGGCCAAAAAAGCAATTATGCAAGCGTCTCTTGTTTTCATTTTTGGGATGATCTGGGGAATTCTGCTAAACTAAACTTTTGAGGGTGTAGTGTTATTAAAACATTATGTTTGAAAGGGGTTTTTTTTATCGAATGAGTTTGATCTTGGAAAGTAGGCAGACTAACCTGGAGGAGGGGGTAGCCATTTTTTTTTTTTTAAAGCAAAACCTTTGCTATATAGTTACCCCAGGAACACATACAGGGCTATTTCCCTATTCGACCACCACTGAAAGGGGAAATTAAGAATTCTTGACACATAACATTGTTAAGAAAGAGAGGTGGGGGGAGAAAAGCTGAAAGAAAGAATGAAAGAAAGAAAAGAGAAGCTGGCTGTGACTGTGTATTGAAAGAAAATGTTAATTTCAGTCCCGGACGTACTTATTAAAAAAGTAAAAGGAAAGAAAGAAATCCAAGAAATCCAACTGTTTATCCTTTTCCGAGCATTGATATTCCTATTTCTGGAAGTATTTGACAAGCAGAGGAAAGGTTTGTCAGACAAGGCATCAATGCCCTGCCTCTCAAATGTCCATGGTTGGGTTTTTGGACTTGACACTCTTTGATTTTTACAGTAAATGCTCCCCCTCCTCCGTCTCAAGGGCCAACATGACTCTGTACAATAGAAACAGGAAAGCCGTTAGGTTTTTTTGTTTTTTGTTTGTTATGTGTATTATATATCCAGCTTCGCTGTGCCGGGAGAAGGAGATACACTTTGCAGTAGAGAAAAACGCCAGTGATATAGGCTGAAGAGTTCTACATTGTCAGATTTGGCAGCGATTCATGCTTTCAACTTCTGCCAGGGAATGTGGGATCTTGTTATAAGGGGGGAGAGAGAGAGAGAGAGAGAGAGAGAGAGAGAGAGAGAGAGAAGCCTAGGGACGCTTTCAGCATATGCCCATGTAACACTTCCTCTTTATTCCCTTATTAAGCTTGGCTCCTTTAAAAAAAAAATTATATTCAAAATTAAGGCAATCTCCTCCACCCCTTCCACCTCTTTCACCCCCTCCCCTCTCCCCTCTGCTTCTCCCTTCCTGCACATGTCTCTCTCTTAACTTGTTAAGTTTGAAAGATGATATATACACACAGTTTGCTTTGCCAGTCAGCACGTTAAAGGCCAAGATTAATGCAATGGATTGGTGCTGCGGTGTCGCAGTGGAGCGTGATCAGAATACGAGATGGAATATAGGGGGGAAAGGGCAAGAAATTGTGCCGGTGCTCAGAGTTTGTACAAGTCTCCTTAGCAACTTGTCTGACATCTTTTTTAAAATGGTGGGGAGGTGTGTGTGTGTGTGTGTGTGTGTGTGTGTGTTGTGCCGTGTGTGGATCTCCCCCAAACTACCCATTTAATAAAACATTCCTTTCATTCTGAAACAGCATTATTTCCCAGCTAGCTTCATGTTCTTTGGTTCAATTACTGGATTAAATTAGTTGTTTGAGAGTGGGTGCCCCCACTCGCAGGGAAATGGTGTGTGTGTGTGTGTGTCTGTGTGTGTGTGTGTGTGTGCTTTTTCATTCAAAGGAACCACTACAGAGTTGGGTTCTTCCCAGTTCTTCCCATTTGAAACAGATATTCTCTCCCGCCCCCCTCTTTCCCCCTTCTCGACATGCTAGAGAATCTGAAGCAGCCTGTCATTTGTGGAGTAATTTGGAACGTATTTGGGTTTATAGCATTATATATATATATATATATATATATATATTATTTTTAGAACAGAACTTGTAAAACAAAAGAGAATCATTCTTGGCAAGATTCTCTCTCTCTCTCTTCCAAAACCCCTCCCATTTTTTCTCTTCTACCCCTCCCACACTTTTTTTAACTTGACAACTGAAGAATAAACCCCTATAGGAGGGAGTGGCTTGATAGTGATGAAGGTATGTTGCTTTGGGGGGGGGGGAGTTCCATATTACTATGTTAATACTGTCGGGGATAAATCTGGATTCGATGTAGGAAATGCAGTACTCTAGAAATGTTATATCTTGAAATGACTCAAGGGAAACAGTTACTGCTTCACTGGAGAGGCTTTCAAAACCTTGCTCTGCATTAAAAAAAAAAAATTAAAAAGGGAAAAGCTCTCCGTAGAGAGAGTGCGAGAGAGAGAAATATAAAGAAACCAAGCCTTTTTTTTGAGGACTTGATGTTGGCTTCCATACAAACAGATGTTACTTGTCATTCCATAGTTAAGCAGACTCCACATTGGAGCAAGGAGCAGTTTAAGGGAAACTGCAGCGGAGTTTAGAAAGGTGGGTGAGGGCTATAGACATTATATATATATAAATATATATATAGTATAGATATTCTCTAAATCAGAATCCATTTTCTATGAAAACCGTAACTTTTTTTAAAAAAAAATGATTTTATTTTTTTTTCTTTAAAGTGTTTTTAAAAAAAAAAAAATGTTTAATTTTGTTTTTTGCTTCCTATGTTAAAAAAGAAACTTGGTGATAATATTTAGCAAAAGCAGTTTTTCTGTTTGAAATGCTGTAAGACATTCTCGGTAAGTGGATGTTTCCAATGGATGAGATCAGAGGATCTGTTATTTTATTTTTTAAATTATTATTATTTGGGTGGTGGTGTTTTTTCCTGCTGAAAAGCTGTTTCTGACGGGTTTGCAACCGAGCTCCCTCTCTCATGAGCAGGAGTGCGAAGGCTGCTGAAGGCCCTTTTGCCGCCCTTCCAAATTTCTGGCAACATTGTGCGAACAAGAATCATGTTCTTTATACAGTAGAAGTTCGAATGAAATGTGGATACTCTCCATTTTCTTGCTCGTATGTCTATCGCATGTTTCATCCCTCATGGTGGTTTTTTTTTTAAATTTTAAAAATATTTTTACTATATAAATACATGTATGTCTGCTCTATCTACCCTCCAAATCTAACCATCTAACTATTTTGGAGAAGTACAGCTTCAAAATAAAAACAAAGGGTACTGTTGTTATTTTCCTAGACCCGCAAGAGTTAAACGTGATTTTTTTTTTTTTTTTGGCACACAAATTGCAATGTAGCAGCAGATCAATTCATTTCAGTGAAGGAAATCACAGATCCTGCTGTCTGATTTTTCAGATTGTAGCTTTCATGCTTCCACTGTAGGTTCTGCTTTCCTTCTCTCCGCTTAGTCTGTGCGGCTTAATTTTTAACTCTTATCAATCCCAATTGGAAGAAGCATGCTGCCACTAAAGTCATTCTGGGTGTCATTTTTGTATCAGCTTTCATTTATTTTTTAAAAAATAATTCTTCATTTTCCATTGAAACGTAAGACCTGGGTTGGTCAAGTTCCCAAACCTGAAGAGGGTTCAAAAACTGTTAGGACAAAGTGACTTTATTCTTTGTTATAATTTTATTCCTGATTTCAGTGAATTTATGGAAGCTTAAAATTAGATAACATAAATATTGCCTTACACTCATACATTGCCTCACATCTTATCTATTTATATCCACATACCCCAGCCTCTCTAATTGTTTATGTGTAAACAATATCATTTGTTATAAATGTATATATGTGGGTGATGCTTTTAAAAAATAGCATCACACACATTTCTTTATTATGATATATCAATATAGCTATCAACCTTTTGATCTCTGTATAATCAACTAGACATTTGTGGTCAAAATGCATGTAGAAAATGTAGATTTCTCATCAAGGGTCACCTATTGCAATAAATCTTCCATGGCTGTTCATTGTATCATTGAGCATGAAATAAAAAATAATAGTTTGCTTGATCATAGATAATTCCCCACCACCACCCTTGTCAATTTGGTTCCTGTGTTGAATTTTTAAAAATATATATATTTTCCACATTTTTTTTAAGGCTATTGTTTCACTTACAGTCATCAATTGCATTTGAACATATTTCCATTTCCAAACTGTGATCTGAGAATGACCTCTTTGCTGCAGTTGATTCTGGTGGTGTGCCATTCACAAAGGCAAATGCAGTGGGTTTTAAGAATGCCAGAAGTCCTATAAGCTGCATTTTAAAAGGAAACAGCAAAACCTTCCTCCCTCCCCCCCTCCACCTTTGTTTTGGTTTTAAGCTTTGTCCTTTAAGGAAGACGCAATGGGAAACAAGCGCGCAAAAATGGGCACGTACAAGCCGCCGCCCCCGTAGCATCGTTCATGGAACTATGGTGGCTAACACATTCGGACATTTTAGTTTCTCCTGATCTTTGACTGGCATCTTTGGTCATTTTGTAAGAAAAATCCCAGGGTCTTGAGTATAAGAACCCCCAAACATCTTTGTAGGTGTCCGTTGATTTCGGTCCCAGGGGTGGTCTTCGAAGCAAAATTGAAATATTTTTTCCCTTATTTTTCCCCCTCTGTTAGCAGCTGTGTGGTTTTTAAGTGGTTGTGAAAGGAACAATAAAATGAAAGGCAAAACCGGCATTTTGAAAACTTGGCAAGAGAAAGAAGCTTGGACTGGCAGCCAAGAATCCTGCTGGGGCGCAGAGAGAATAGCATTCGCAAAAGCACCTCAATTGAGGATTTCTTCCACCCCCCCTTTTTTATATCAATCTCGGCAGCTGGAGCAATTATTCCTCCATCAGTGTTAAGAGTCAAAAAGTTACAGTGGAGAATTGATGAGCCATATATGAAGACAGGTAATGTTTCTCTATCTTATTACCTTTTCTCAAATCTATTTGCATCCAAATCCTCACCACCCCTAGGTTTTTAAGAGTTTGATGTCCAGAACTAACTAGCCACCTAATGTGTTATATATTTATTGCAGCTGTTCCCTTCCTGGTGCTTATTTGGGTGGTAGTACTCCGATTAGCACAATTTTCCAGTGTCTTCAAGCCTGGAAGAAATTAATGTTATTGTGTATTTTCTGAAATGTAATTGGTTTCAGTTTTAAAATTGCTTCACTCTTTTGGGATTGTCCTTGCTAGAAATTCAAACCATGAATAAGACCTTGTAAAAATCCAGCACATCCCTTTTTATGAACCTGATATATAAGGACATATAAAAATAAACTGATTTTTCCTTCCTAGAATACATTTCTCAAAGGTTTGGGCCTAACAAGATGGCGGCTTGCATCCAGTGACAATTTCCATGATATGTCGACGCATTGGTAAAGTACTATGGTCCCAGTCCCCCAATTACACATATATTCTTGTTTAATTTTTTTTTAATAGATTGGTTTCTATGAAATATAAGAATGAAGTTATGGAAGATTACATTTCGAATGTCTAAATAGCATAGGTCTAGATGCAAATTGTTGTTTCTGCTGAAACACAAAATGGATGCAAAACACTTTTATTCAGATATGCAATGCATTCTACATTGTTTTGCTTGGAAACTGCAGGGAGACTTAAATTGATACTGAAATGTTTGATACAATGTGTCTAGAGAGGGAAGAGAATCTCTTTTACAGTTTATTTTAAATCAAATTCTCCTCCCCCAGAATTCCTGGTAAATTTGGCACCAAAAATGTGAAGAACCTATGTTTCTACTAGTTTTGCAATGATGCTCATTCAGGTGATGTGTGATTTTTTAACGCTTACCTGGGGGAAACGCAAGGTTACTTTATATAGTCAGTAATAGCTTGATTAAAGGTTATGATGGCTACATTCGAAAGTATCATGAACTCAGGCTATTCAGTTGCCCATGTTGTGCATTTTCAGCCATTGTTTCTTTGTTCTCAAAATTCCTCAAAGCTAACTGCAATTGTGTATTTCATCATTTGGCGGTAGCACGCAGAGGTTTTGAGACTATGACCCCTGCTCTTTCATGCTTTTTACCAGGTCTGGGTCTAATGTGTATGGGTCTACCTTCTTCATTTCTGAGTATGTTTCAGCAATTTCTCCAGGTATTTAGATGTGTCCTTCAGAGGCATCATTAGCTTTGGTGAATGACAACTGTGTTTAGCCCTGCGTTTGTCTGTGTCTCCCACAAGAAGAGGGACAGATCTTACAAATTATAGGCTGCTTAAAAAGAAAAATGTTTCTGGTTTGATAGAATTGTAACAAAGTCAAAGGGAAGATTAATTTGATTTATAATTTGCTGGATGAAAGGCCATGTGATCTGTTTCCGAAATGTGGCTTCCCAATCAGTCCGTTCTAACTCTCACTTTTTCCCTCCTCCACTGCCGACCTGTTACACCAGTTCTTCTAAAATGATGCCCCTGCTGTCTCTTTATAAAATGCTCAGGCTCTGTTCCTTAGGGTGGGGTTGAGCTCCCACACATCCTTTTTCATGAGTACCTGCCACGAAATGGCAGGTTGAGCTGAATCAATATTTGTGTCCCAATCTTCCCCACATATTTGTATGTAACAACCCTGTGTTGTTGTTGTTGTTGTTGTTTTAAAGTAAAATAAATGTCTAACTTTAGGTGACAAAGTGTTTCTTTAAAATAGCCCCAGTGTGAAAATCTACCCAGTTAGGATGTTTGATTTGGGGGTGGGCAGATTGCTACAGACAATGCCCTATCCAGGTGAAAAGAAAGTAGAATATGTGTGGAATTTGGCAACTCAAAAATGAAACTTTATGTAGTGACACTTGGGGCAGTGACAGTCTCAGTCTGTTGTGTTAGATTACTAGGAGAGATCCATAAAAAAATATCTCCCACTTTTCGATGATGATGATGATGATGATGATGATGATGATGATGATGATGATAAAGATTTAGTCACCATGGGGAGGGGGCGGGATTCAGATTAGGACAGCAGTACTGAGGGAGGTTTAAAAATAAATAAATCCCCTTCACTATTTTCACAATTGAAATGTACCCACACTAATCAAGCTTCTAGAGCTGCCTCCCCCAACTTGGTGACCTCCATGTGTGTTGGACTGCAACTCCCATCATTCTGAGCAAGCATTTATTATTATTGTTGTTGCTGCTGTTATTATTTCATATATCAGCATCTACGTACATGACACTCTGTACATGGAACAGCTATGACAGGTCTGTATTCCAAGGGGCTTACGAGGGCTCGCATCAAGGGTAGGCATGGTTGGGCACCTGTCAAGAGCCCACACCCCAGCCGGGGCCCACTGACAAGAGCCCCCTGGAGTTGTTCCCCCTCTTCACCATTGGAGCCTGCTTGCTCACCTGCCTCTCGCTCTGGCCCAGACAACAGTGGTGGTGAGAGAAGGTGCAGGGGATGCCACTGCTTGCCTGCCCACTGGCTCTCTGCCTGGCAAACAAGCAAGTGGTGGCAATGATGAGGAAGAGGAGGAGGAAGAGCAGCTGGTGGCAATGGTGGTGAGAAGGTAGACTCACTGAGGGGAAGGCTTTCCTCAGAAACCTGGAGCCAGCACTGGGGCTTACAATCTAAACTGCTGAGTCTCTCCTCCTGCAAACGCCTGACTTAATAAGTAAAGGCCAGGGCACTGTTGATAACATTTTGCTTTGACCAGCTTAGCTATGTGGCCCTTTATGTACACTGCAGTGCTTGGTCCATTGTGCCCACAGCATGTTACTCTGGGGCACCAGATCATCACATATAAAGGACTAATAGGAAAGACCTGGCCTGTGTGCAGAAGTCTTGTTTGGAAACTTGGAGAAGTCACAGAAATTTGGTTGAGAAGGGCATCAACTGGATTAAGCGAGAGCTTGCGTGGCCTTGTGCAATGGCTGAGGAAATGAGCTGGGGGCAAGGCCAGATATGATTCCTTCGGTCTTGCTCTCAAACTGAGTCTACAACAGGGAGATTATAATGCTGCTCCAGCTTACAGAAGTATTCTGAGGTGTGCTGATATCACACATCTGTGGTGCCATGAGCAATCTAGAGCAGGTCTGTGCAAATGGTGACAAACCAAACAGAATGCTGTCTACCATACATGCTTGGTGGGCTAGGGTGGCCAGGTTCCTACTTTACAGAGGACAATCCAGACATGGAGGACAGTCCAGTCCATGTCTGGTTTAAAAGAACTAGAAGGAGGGAGAGCGGCTGGCAGGGGCCTTGAAGTTGCCCATCCAGACTCAACATTTGGACAACAGACTGAGCCGGTCACCTAGTCGGTCTTCCCCACTATAGTGAGATGTATTGTATTTCTATTTAATATATACTGATAATTTCTAAATTTGCATCTCTCTTGATAAACCAGCATATGCAAAGGTCATGCAAATTGGTGTCTTTTTTTGCCCTCTTTTTTCTGATGATGTGGATCCTCTTTTTTGGCAATGAGTGGCTACCGTAATGGTCACTTGATATAGGCATTTAGTTTTTGCCCCCTGCCCAGAAGAACAGAAACAGGAGGATTGCCACACCCTGGCAGACCATAAAACAGTGAGTGGTGGGTTACATTTGGCTTGATGGATCCCAAGTTGTACAGGCCTGCATGAAAGCACTGAACCCTGCCTGGAACACTCAGGTTAGCAGCCCAGCCCTTCTCTCTGTTCCCTTCTTAGTGGGAGACAACTACAGAGAGGGCCTTTTCAGCTGCGTTGCCCTGTCTTTCAAAACGGGGGGGGGGGATGTGTCCTCTTCTATTGGGGGCGGTCCTCTATTGGAAGGGCTGCCAGAGGACCGTCCTCTATTTGAAGGTGTCCTCTCTTTGAAGGGTTGTCTTGTCCCATTCTGGTTTAATGGCAAAGGAGAGTCAGAACTGATGCCAATCAACAGTTAGCAGCTGGGCAGCAGCTTGAACAGGCAAACACGCAGGTCCACCTGGTCACTATGGTGAGATGTACTGTATTTCAATTTAAATCATAATAATTCTTTCCAAATTGACATCTATACTGATACATTAGCACATGCAGAATTTTGTGGAACTTTGTGTCCTCTTTTTTGGTGATGTGTTTCCTCTTCTTTGGTGATTCATAAGTGGCCACCCTACTATGGAATGCCATCCCTTTTTATTCTCTCCTGAAGCCAACACGACTTTCTTTTAGACACCAGGCAAAACCCTTTTTATTCTCTTGGGTGTTTTTGTTTTAGGCACCATAACAGTGCAATCCTATACATGTGTACTTAGAAGTATGCCCCACTGAGTTCAACACAGCTTACTCCTAGGTAAGTGAGTACACTTACCAAAATCATCCAAAATATTACCATGGGCTCTGTTTTCTCTGCTACTTTGTTTTATTATGTGGTTTTATTGGGTTGGATCCAGACTTAGTCACAACTAACTTAAGCCCCATTTATTTCAACGGGTCTTCTCTAAGTATGGCTGTGCCTGGCTCCAACCCATTGTTTCGATATTTTAATGGTGTAATCTGCCCTGGAACCAATTTTGGTGAAGCGCAGTATAAAAAAGATTTCCTATAAAGAAAGATCAGAACAAATGCTGCATATTGTTGCTATTTACAGCAACACAGAAAACAAAAAGATGGGAAGCTAACACCCAAGGTATTAGGCTGTTAGCAAAAAATCAACAACAAAAACACCCAACAACCCTGCAGACCTATTCACATCTGAATGTGCTCATCAGGGGTTCTGGCACTGGTTCCTGGCCACAGGTAGCCTGGAAGGTGTGGAGTTTCCTGGGCAGGTGAGAACCGGACTGAACTAGAGCAGCCTTGAAGGAAGTTGGCAAATGTAAGAATGTAAGAAGAGTCCTGTTGGATCAGATGAATGGCCCATCTAGTCCAGTCCCCTGTTTCTCATGGTAGCAAACCAGATGACTCAGGGTAGCCAGCAACCAGGACATGAAGGCAATAGCCCTCGACCTCTGTTCCTCCACTGCAACTGCTCTTCAGTGGTGTATGGCCTCTGAACATGGAAGATGCCTATATCGCCATCAATCCTTCTAATAGTGAACTCAGCTGGTGAGTGCAGACCAAAAAAATGAAGCCAAAACAAGGCCACTGAGAAAGAAGAGGGAGGTCTCAGCACGTTTGTGGGAACTCCGAGCTTTGCAGAAGTATAAAAAAACTAACCCTGCCCCCATATATAACAGACCAATGAGGACTGAGCCTCATTGCTCACCAAGAGCTACAGAATGTTGAGTGTCAGTTGGAAAAGAAAACTGGATGGGGATGAGAAAGAATGGAATGGAGTATCCTAAAGGAGGGTGTGGCTGGCCGGAACGAACTATGACCAGCAGCACTCTTGTTAGGAGAATACACTATGACATTTTGTTGCAGGTCCCAGTTGTGATGGCTAGTAGCCACTGATAGACTTATTCCATGTAAGGACATCTTGTACAGTGCAGCCAACAACCAAGGACTTGCTTCAGATGTAGGTGTTCATCATTTGACACATAATCAGGGACATGCATGTGTGCATTGCAGATATAATTCAACAGGCAGAACTTTTATTTTGCTACACGTAACCTAAAATATGGTGCTTCCCGCCGCCTCCATGGGGTCAATTCACACATCAAGTTGCAATGTCCATGCATGTGTGTGAACTGAGGCGATGTTACTAAGAACAGAGCTGACTTTCTGTCCAGTTTGTTTGTTTGTTTGGTATCGATTAATTTATTAGAATACATCTTAGACTTTAATCATATCTTTTAGACCTTTTTGGAATGGGAGCCATCTGTAACTTCTCATGATGGAATTCAGAATAAATAATGGACTGCTGCTTTTGTTTCTTAAGTACCTTGAAAATGTTAAGAGTGAACGTTTGCTATTTCTAACAAGTTTGTGTTTTCACTTCCAGAAGTGGGTTATTTCTTTTTATTATATAAAAAAAGAAGATCTTCATGCTGGTTGCCACAAACCCGTAGATCCGAACTTGTGCTCCTATCCTACACAAGCTTGTATCTATAGGTATGTGTCTGCTTGGCCAAAGCACAAAACGTGGATTAAAAAAATAAAATAAAATGTGTAATGTTTTAAAAATGGCAACCCCTCCCCCCCCCAGATTTGCTATGACCATCTCATTTCTCTCTCCACCACCCCTCCGTTCGGCACAGAAGTATTTCAATTAGTGGTGCAAATCTTGTTGAGCAATTAAAATGCTGTTCTTCTGGTTATGCTTCACACAGGAGCCCAAATGGAAGGGAAACTGACTTTAATCAAAGAAGTAAATGACAAGATATGCAATGTAGGGCAGCTCCCTTATATCAAGCCAGACCATTGGTTATTTAGCTCAGTATTGTCTATTTTGATTGGCAGCCACTCTTCAAGGTTTCAGATGGGAGGTTTTCTCCCAGCCCTTCCTGGAAATGCCGGGGATCGAACCTGGAACCTTCTGCATCAAAGCATGTGCTCTGCTACTGAGCTACAGCTGCTCCCCCTGTGCTGTGTTCCCTTCAGGACAACAAAGAAAAGCATGTTTCTTTTGGTGAAACAAGCCTTTTTGTTTGTTTGTTTGTTTTTTTGTTTCTCCACTAGAGGGTCAAACTCAAAAAGAGGCTTCCTGGGAGCCATGGTTGGGGGGATGGATCAAGGACATGGTGAGGGGGCAAAATGTTAGGCATCTCCCCACACACACACATGCCACCAGTCTCAATGCAAATCCTCCCCCCACACAGGCTGCTATTAGCTTAAACCGGCACTTCCCCCCCCCATCCATGGCTAATAGTAGCTTTATGGAGCGGGGGGGTGTGTTGGTTTAAGCCGGGGCTGCAGCATGGGTAGAGGCAAAGTGCTAAAATCCCTCCTCTCACACTGCAACCCCAATCCAAATTACCCCCCCCACACACACACACCACACAGTGTCTTTTTGAGAAAGACCACAGGAGCTGCTCTTAAATCCCTGCCGGTTCTGATCCTGAGAGAGTTTCAGAAACAGGGTCGGTGCAAGTCAGTTTGGTGCCCTAGGCAAGATCAGATATTTAGCGCCCCCCTCTTCCCACTTGAGCCCTCCCTCCCTCCAGCCCTATGCTCCTGGCGGCCCCTTTAGCCCAGCGCCCTAGGCAGCCGCCTAGTTGGCCTAATGGTAGCACCGGCCCTGTTCAGAAATCTCTTCAAACTGAAGACTTTCACCAATATGCTTCTAGATCTTGAACTGAGATCATGTCAAATGTGGGCTTTGAGGATTCCCCACCACCCAGAGGATTCCCCAACCCCCCCAGATGGCATTCTGCACCACAAATGTCTATTGGTTTTGTACCAGTTTAGCTGCCATGGCTTAAGGATCTTGGGAATTTGGGGGGACAATCCCTAGCTCCCCTCACAGAATTACAGTTGCAAGGCTTCCCTGGGGTGTGGGAAGGGCTTTTATCGGTTTCAGTGCGTGAATTGCTTTCTTGTTCCATTCAAGCAAACCTTTTCCAGATGGACAAAAGGAAAAGGTCCAATGGTCAGGGAGACCATCCCATCCCAAATCCTGCCCATCCATTCTGGAGACCTTCACCCGCTGCTTGTAGTGGCTGCTAGTTTGCTGCTGGTGCTTCCTTTGAATACCAGGCTTATGTGCTTACATGCATCTGTGCAGATGTATATATCACAAGAAAACACGAGGGCCAGAATAGGCAACAGATGCAGGGACAGTAGCATTGGGAGAGAAAGGAAGTGGAAGAAGTGGCAGATTGGGGAGGCTCAACTGACCACCTGCTGAGAGGATGGCACCCATGGCTGAGAGCTCTGTGGGATCTGCTAAAAACAAAACTCAGATCCTACCAAATTGAAATAATGTGCCGATAAAACCTTGAATTCTGTGACCTGTATAAATCATGCACGTGGCATCCGCGTTTGAGTTTGCCAAATTAGATTTTAGCCCCACCTCCTGTCAATCACTGAAAATCCTGACTTTGGAGATTTCACCAAACTTTGCTCACACACTGTTGAAGTCTATGAGTGGGCAGAGCCTCTTTTCGTTCCCAATGGAAGCTGGTGAAGTCCTAAGGATGCTGAGTTCTGTGGACAATATCAACTTTTGTGGCTTTCACGGAATGTACAAGGGTCTTAACTTCACTGTCTGTGGGATGTTGGGCTCCCCCTCTCCTTTACATGTGTGAACAATTCTTCTATCATTCAAAACCTGGGTGATGCCTTACAGGCAGTAGCAGAGTGGTAAATTTTGAAGTGATGACTGTCCCCGTAGCCGCACCCTGGAGGAGAGTCCAAAAATGCAGACAGCTGTGTTGATCCACCTCATCAAACCAGTTCTAGAGCAGCTTTATTTCCACCACCAGCAGGTCTTTTGTAAAGCTAATGGCTCATAATTGCCCTTTCAAGACCAAGCCAATGCAAACAATACACAGAACAATATATTGTTGCTAGGAAAATTCATTTCCCCTGCACCCCAGCTACTGTGAGGATTGCAGCTAAGCTAGGAGGGAACAGGGTGGCAGGATGATGTCAGCAGCCCTGCTAATAAAAAAATCCTGGTGCTCCGTCCCTGTGAGCTCTGGGTCCACTACCCCACTGCTTACCGGGCCTTAAGAAACCCAAGCCTCTCCCTTCCATTTCTGCTATTTAGCAAGCATCACTCGATAGTTTGTCTTGTGATTTTTTTCCTTGTAGCTTTCAACTCCATAGGTGTTTTTCTTTGAACATGTTAGGATTGGAACAGAGTTAAGAGCAGCATTGACCTTCCTTGAATCCATGCTTTCCAAGAATTTCCCTTTACAGCGCTGATGTACTGCGATGCTACAAGGCTTGACTATTTTGTTCAAGTCAGTTTGAAATTGGACACAAGACTTTCCACTTGCTTCTTGGCAAAGAATTTGCTAAGGATGAAGTGCCTAAAAGGGTTTCCCCCCGTTTTCAATGCAGGATTGCTGTCTTAAGCCAGCTCCCATCCAGACTTTTGAAATGTGTTCCTACTTGATTGTCATATTGATGCTTGTTTGTGTGATTTACTAGTCCTGGAGTAGCTCATCCCTCAAGCCTGCCTAGGATGGATCTTGGGTGTTGGCATAGGGATATATGAGAATTTCATTTCTGGCCCATTTGCCATCTCGAAGGCCCGCAGGAGCGCATTTTTTAAAAGAAATATTCACAAGTTCCTGAATTTGTGATCACATTCAAAATGCATATTTTTTTAAAAAATGCACATTTTGAAATGCACTATAAAAAATACACATGTTCATGCTTTAGTCAATGGGGGAATAGTGCACACTTTTGAGAAAAACACACAGAAATGTGCACTTCCCCGTTCAAAATGCAGACTTCCCCCATTTGAAAGAGCCACACACACACACACACACACAAACCAGGGCAAAAACAAAAATGAGTGAGCCAAAACGAACATTGAAGTGATTTTCAGAGAATTTAGATGAGCTCAGAATTGCTGGCTCTCCCATTCCCTAGCTGGCAGCGGTGTTTCATTTTATTTAATTTATGCATTTACTTATTATTACATTTCTATCCCACCTTTTTTCCTCTTTCAAGGAACCCAAGGTGGCTTACATAGTCCTCCTCCTCTGCATTTCATCCTCACAACATCCCTGTGAGGTAGGTTAGACGGAGAGTCAGTGACTGGCCCAAAATCACCCAGTGAGCTTCATGGCCGAGCGGGGACTAGTACCTGGGTCTCCTGAGTCCCAGACCAACACTCTAACCACTACACCACACTGGCTCTCAAATATTTGTTTGACAACTATTCAACTAGCTGTTTGACAACTATTGTATCTTTCAGTGGTAGCTACCTGCAATACAAAGCTGGTAGTGAACTGGGTGGGAGAAAGATTTATTCTTTGCCTTGAATAGTGGATTAAAACAACAACAAGAACAAGACTGGATGTGCAAGAGATGCCTACAAGAATTATGTATGTGCACAAGCAAAATACTGCTTCTGAAAAATGAGAATTGTGAGCATGAGGCCATAAAATGAACATAAGAACCTGCCTTATACTGAACCAGACCATTGGGCCATCTAGTCAACATGATCTACTCTCAGTGGCAATACTGCTGCAAGATGTCCCTGCCCTGCTCCTTCTACGGATGGGCAAACAATTGGTTAGCTTCACATTTTAATGCAAATTTACCAAATTCGCATTTCCTGAACCTGCACATGAACCAGAATGCAATTATACAGCAATATTCACACTTTTCAGAATTTTGTGATACAGTTCACAAATGTAAAAATACACACCAAAAATGAATTGTATAAGGGGAAATTTCTTGGGGGGGGGAATGTGTATATTTGGAAAAGTTCATACGAAAATGTGTATATTAGGCTAAATGCACATGAAAATCCGTACAAATTTTCACATTGACATTTTTAGGTGGAAAACAAAACAAAACAAATGACCACCAGTAGCACATCGAGTTTATAAATTTTATATATATATATATATATATATATATATAATGTATGTGTGTATACAGATTTTTACTCCCAACTCAAGGATGGAAAGCGGAATATCGGTGGTCAATATAAGAGGTTTAAAGATGTTCATAAGGCTAATCTAAAAAATGCAATATAAACATCGAAAACTGGGTAGCTCTGGCCCATGAACGATCTAAATGGAGGTTGGCCTTTCACAAAGGTTCCATGGACTTTGAAGAAGCCCGAGTGCAAGGTGAAAGGGAGAAACGTGCTAAGCGAAAAGCACATCAAATGAATCCTTTACAGGACCATCTTCTATCTGGTAACCTGTGTCCTCACTGTGGGAAGCTGTGTGGATCTAGAATTGGCCTCCACAGTCACTTACGGACCCATCACTAGAGTCTACACAATCTTCTTTAGAATTTCCTCCTTTTATCCTGGAAGACAATCTTACTCGGTAACGAGTGATCGCCTGATGATTAAAATGTGAAACGTTTCGGTATAAAACACCAGCTTCAGTCACTGAAGCTGTAACTGAAGCTGGTATTTTATACCAAAATGTTTCAGATTTTAAATCTATACATTTTTTAATATTTTTTTTAAAAAATCTATAAAAAGTATAAAGTAGACGCACTACTGGTGGTATTTGTTTTGCTTTGGAGTGCTGTATCGTGTGCATCGCATCACCTACATATTGGCTGATTCAGTGGGAAAAAAATGCAAACAGATGCAAAAATGGGATGGGATGAACTTAATGTTGGACAAATGAGAAAATGAGCAGAATAAACTCATCCGGTACATCCATCTCTAAACTGGACATAGCTAGGTTAAACCTGAGGCCATCTGCATGCAATGCATGTGCTATAGTACTAAGCTATGGCACCTGCACAATGCACACATGGCTACCTCCTCCCAAGGCTCCACCATCTTTGCAACATCCTCTAGCTCCCTGGAGCACTGCTTAAGCCATGCACATGTGAGCAGCTGCGGGCAAAGCATCATCTGTGGTTAATGAGCTGGTTGATAATGAGCTGGTTCCTTTTGTCTGTTCTGAATCAACTGTCAACTGGATGAAGCCAAGCTTGAGTGTGTTGAGTGTATTTCCTCCTCACCGCCACCATGTTCCATACTGGTCATGGTTTTATAAAACTCTCTCACAAGGGTTGAGTAAGCTTACTGATTTTGTTGACTTCCAGCAACTGCAAAAAAAATGGAGATGGGGAAGAGATTTGATGAGCACTTCAGGCTGCAATATGTAACTGGCAGGCTGGATTCTTACTGGTGGATAAGTTCTGTAGGCCTACTCTGTCATTTCATTTAATCTTTTCAGCATCTAACCTAGGTATGCCTTCCTTCACCCTTTGATCATTTTATTTATTTCATTTATACCTCAAAGTTTTTCCCATGATCAAGGTGGTATACGTAGGGTTCCAAGGCAGTCTCCCTTCCAGGCACTGATCAAACTTAGACTTGCTTAGCTTCAGCAAGGTTACTGCATCAGGTACCTTTAGAGTAGGGGTGTTGCACCTTTTTCAGCCAAGCGCCAACTTCTGTTTCACAGAAGCTCTCAGGGGCCACATTCCAGGAGTGGGGCAGGGCTGAAGGCAAAAGGGGTGGGGCCAAACTACCAAACATACCCACATATTTTGGCTTAATGCTCTTACTGCCAGTAGCTAAGCCTTAGGAGAGGTATGGGGAAAATGGGGGGAAGCTGCACAAAAGCTGGGGGACCACCAAATGATCGGAAGTCAGGGGAAAGGGGTGAGGCTGGGGAAGGGTGTGTGGTCAACTGGAAACCCCCAGAGGGCTAGATTTAGGGCCCAGACCTGAGGTGCTGCACCCCGACTTTAGGCCATATTGTGGGGACCTTTGTCGTGTTAAGTTCCACTGCGCCACTCAAAACTTCAACCTGAGGACTGCAACCTTGTACAGAGGTCATGCATGCCTCATCTCACACCGCAGATAGAAGTGGTTTTCCAAACACCTTTTCCTACAAGTGGTTTCTAATAGGGCTGTACAAAGCCCCCATCCCCCTGTCCAACCTTTCTTCCTAGCAAAGGTGGAGGTGGGATTATTTGGGGACCCTTGGGACAGGAGAGCCAAGATTGGGTGACTCTGAGCGGTGGGGTGGCAGAAGTACTTACACTTTACGAGGTGGTTTGCGGGCTTCATTTCATCCCCATTTTTCTAACCTTGAAAATGACTGCCTTTTTTTAGAATGTGAGATATAATGGAAAGATAGATAGATAGATAGATAGATAGATAGAGTGATACTGTTTTGTATATATTTTCTTTCTAAAGATGCATGAATAAACTTTTTTTAAAATGCTTCTGTAGTTTGGCCAAACAAAGTGCCTTCCATTAGCACAGCTCCTGTGCACTTGGACATGGGGCTGCAGATGTGCCCGGAAGGCGCTCCGTGCGTGATCATGCCATGGGGCTGGCAGCCATCTTTCTTCTGTACACTGCCCTGGGAAAATGCAACATCTTCATGGAGGGCCTTTCCAGTGGCACTTGAGGCCCCGTTTCCAAGGTGCTCAGGAGCAGCACTGATGGTGGGCGCTCTGCCAACTTGTCATGGCGCTTTTCAAGGTTAGAAGAGGGGCGACTTCTTTATTTGGAGCACCACTACCATCCTCACCTGAACTTTCTTCACCCTCACTTGAAGGTCCCTCCCTCCTAGATCTGATTCCCCCAATGTGGAGAAATGTGGGGGATTAAATGTTTGGATCAATCCTCCATTTGAACATGGGCAGAGCAATCCTTTACTCATATTATACCATGGGGTGGGTGTGGGTGCAGAGATGCTGCTACACCAGCAGAACGGTCACTGTATCCAATGCATGCTCAGCCCAGGAGAGGAGGGGAAAAGCTCACGACTCAGAAAATACAAGAATGGTGTTAAAAAAAATGGCAGAGATGACCACAGTATCCCTGGAAACTCCAGCAGTGATCACCAGTCAGGGGTTGTGCTGGCTATGGTGCCCACATACCTACATATGTAGGGTGCCAAGGAGCTCACGATAGTAGGGCCATGCCCCCCAGTACACACCCATGCTTCACAACACCCATGCGGACAATGGCACCACGCCACTCCCGCCCCACTCCTTGAGTTCCACTGGCACAGCCAGCAATGACCCATTTCTGCCAGGTGTCTCCCTCCCCCTCCCCCTCAGTTCATTATTTCACAATCTGTCTGAAATAGTCATAGGACTATTTCATAATCTTGAAAAAAACACATTTCTGGGAATTTGGAGAGGAAGAAAGAGAAAAGAAAAGAAAACCCCAAGCACATAAATGTAATAGCTGCTTTTGCTTCTGGTTCCCGTGTATAGTTCCTTTCACCACTGCTGCTGTTTACTCACTAATGCCTTCATGACATCAGTACATATTGTATTGTCACATTGTTATTACATGACTGCACATATTCACCCTAATTACATAATTATCTGTAATTGCACTAATTTGGTAAAGACGTAATTGACTAAAATCACTTTAAAATCAACAAGGAAATCCTGCCAATGGGAAAAAGTACATTAGAGGAAACATATTTTTAAAAAAACAAAAAAACAAAAAACAACCTCACTCTCTGAAAGCACAGAAATTCAGGTGCCCTTTAAATGTACTCCCAGTTTGGGGGAGGGGTATTTGCAAGCAGCCCCCATACAGCTGGGAGAATGTCTGGATGACCCAGCCATGGGTGTGGGGTGTGTGTGTGGACCATATGGATCTCTCCTATAGAATCAGCACCCAAATGCCCTGTTGATTTGGGTGGCCTGATCACAGGGATCTCTCCCTGGTGGGGTGCTGATCCCATGGCAAAACACCCACACCGTCAGCCCCACCTGCATAATTGAATGTCCCCTCCAGAGGTCTAGGACCCATTCATGGATAGGTGACCCCCACATGTCTGAGAGAACATTTAAAGTGCACCTTACTTCATCATCTGTGTGAACTTGAAGCACCCTTTTGCTTCCAGTTTGTAGCCCCTTATTATGACACTGGAATGTCAAGGTCTTATCTTCATAAAACATATCTGCGGGGGGGGGGGGTAGCCTGTGTTTGTACCCCAATTGTGGGCCTAAAGAAGGGTTTTGCTGAAATCAGTGCCAGCCCTGAATTAGGGGGGTCTGTCAGGTGCTTCAGACCCCTCACCCCTGTTTTTGCAGTCAAACCAGGGTATTTCTAGAATCCCAGCTAGGCTGCCATATAGGACTGGCACATCATGTTGAGTTTGGTGGATCAACCTAAGGCTCCAGTCCTATACACACTTACTTGGGAGTAAGTGCCACTGACATTTGCAGGGTGTGTAACATCTGACATGCATAGGATTGGGTGTAAGTATTCAATTAAGTAGAGCCGAATGAAACGTTCCCATAAAATTTCTGTTGAATGTAACCATTCCAGATTGACTAAACCTGTACAGTGTGTCCTTTTGCCTCAGAAGTATAACTGCTAAAGTTCTTTTAATGAGTGAAATGGTCACGGTAAACATGATGATGTAGCTGAGTGCCATTTATTACTTCCAATGTTGATGGTGCTATGAAGTGGTTGGGACATGTGATTCTACAATATCATTGCAGTTTTTCCTTGACTAGTTTGAAATCCGTTAACATCCCCCTTGAAATGTGGTGGCCAATGGAATTGTAGTTCTTTTAATTTACGTTTTATTACCCTTGCTGCAGCCTGAGAATGAAATTGACCTTTTTTTGACACAGCATCACACTGTTGACTGTTGCTCGATTTTTCCCCTTTCATTGTAACTTCTTATCCCTTATTTCCCTTATTGGCAAATTTCTGCACAATCATTTATATCTCCCAACTGGTGCTTCTGTGCCTGTTTCTCTCTCCCCTCCCCTTTCCCATCTAGACTTGCCAACATAATTTTTTTTAAAAAAATACTAGACTTGTTCTTCCGCCTGTTACTGTCACTGGACACTTTCCTGTTTCAGAGGTTTTTTTACTGATCAACCATGTATGTTGAACTTTGGTACTGAAATACATAATAACACAGGGTGACATGGAGGCTGTATTTGTTTCTCTGTCTTGTGATGTCATCAAACTTTTAATGGTGTTATGTTAGCTAGAACAGCAGTGTCAGGAAAACTGCATTTGGAAGTGGTGTCCCTCAGGGTGCACTGCTAGAGCCCTCAGTAGCAGAGCTATTGGAGAATCTAATGTTAAAAGAGATTGCAACATTGGCCATCCTGATAGGCCCTCAGCAGAACAGCCTCTGATTGGCCAGTTGTAAGATGGCCATACAATGGAATCTTGCATGGACAACAGGGCAGATGTGGTACTTATTAGGATCTTGACCCAGCATTCCTGCCTTCTGCTCTTCTCATTACCCTCCAGCCCTTTCCCTCTCTGGACAAACCTTCCAGTAATGTCTTCTTTGGTCCTTGTCACTGCTTGCTCTCTACTGATCTGAAATTTGGTGGTGCTCCAGTTGTGAATCCAGCCAGTACTTTCCCGACTTATTCTCTTTGTGGAGCTCAGTTGTGTTCCTGGCCATGTCTGACAAATACATGCTGGTTTGTTGGTTGGGGGGGCAGGGTTGTTTTTTCCCCCTACAACATTTTTGACTTCTTGCATGTATCCAGGTTGAGGTAGTAGGTTGTATGGTTTAGAATTACACCAAGGGAGATAACTGTACAACCTCCTAGCTTTCCTTGGGTCTTGCACAAAGCAGCGAGCATGGTGAAAAGTGAGAATGTTTTGCTCTGCAGATGCACATTGAGAAGCAACAGCCAGGTAAGGTTTGTTCCGTGAATATATTTTTAAGCTCAGGTGGGATTTTCTTCAGCAAGGTCTCCATCTTCCCACCCCACAAAGACAAATCACAGCATTGCGTTTAGGCAACAGCCTGACGTGCAGTTGGAGTCTCTTATTAGAAAAGCCTGTAAATTTCAGTTTCATTAAAAAAAAATAATTAAAAAAAGGTTTCTAGCTCTCATGACTCCAAACAAAAACTTGGGAAGACCACAGTAACCTCAAACAAAAGAATCCTCTGAGTTTACATTTGTAAACATCATTCATTCTCTTGCAAATGGGAAGCTCTTCCTGAAGCACCTGCATTGGGGTTTCACGTTTCCTTTGCTGACTGATAGACATGGAGCCAGTTTATACCATTAGCAGAAACATGGGGCAAATGAAGTGTTGCCTGGATTCTACCACTTCAGGGCTGCAGGTGGGAGTTGCATGTTTGAATCCCCGCCACCCCAGCACACTCAGGGCAGGCAATAACTGCCTGTACACAGCAAATGAATGCCAGGCATAAGAATTCAGGCTAACCTTTCCCCTAACTTGCTATTTTTCTGTACACAGGGAGTCCTTCCTTTCTTCATGGGGAAGCTTTCAGCCATGCAACCCTGCCCCCCTTCAGCCTGAAGTGCTTCACCTCTTAATTCTTACACAAACTGGGCCTTGGTCTGGCAAGTGAGTGACAAACATTCCCTGGCATGAAGTATCGGCACCCAAGTTGGAGTGAATAACCCTTGGTTCACCTAGTCTTTCAGAACAACAATGCACTCACCACCTGAGAGAGGGCATCCTTTGCGTCAGTGCAGATTATATCACATGCAAGTAATTCAGCCCAATGTAAGAGACAGACACCTGGCTTGCAGTACCTTCTCAAGGTGTCTCCCTAAGCTGAAGACGTTATCTTTGCCCCGTTTAGCAGATTCAGCAGTCTGCTCTCATCCCCGTTTCCCTTCAGTTAGAATTTGATCAACTTAAAAGCTACACAGTCAATAAAGCACCTTGTCCACATATTGACCATTTCGATTGTGGCCACAATCTGGAAATTGCTTGGGGCCTTCCTATGTCCTTCATGACTGCATCGGGTTTTGCTTTGCATGTGTATCTTTGCTCCCTTCTCCACCACTTTCTCAAAAGCAAAAGATTCTAAAGTCGCTTTGATGAAAAAGCTGACATAATGAGGAGGATCAAGATGAGATAAAAATGTTTAACCTGTTTGAGTGCCCCCCACCATTAAAAAAACAACAACAACCAAAACTACCCCCTTCAGGTAGAAAACTAGACATCCAAGGGAAAGTGAGGGTAGAACTTTACTCCCTGCTACTTTTCTATGTGTGGGGAGTTTTAGATGTGACTCAGCCATGTCATCCAAATTCACCAGAATTGTGGAGTAGTGGGATAGTCGTGGTGTCAGTACCTCATGCCCATCCTGAACGTGTTGTTCTGACCTGATTAGCTCCACACAGAGTTTATTGGAAGTACAGTAATGCCTTGGATTGCAAGTAACTTGGTTTGAGAGCGTTTTGCAAGACAAGCAAATTTTTAAATATTTATTTAATTTTTTTTAACTTGATATACAAGCGACATCTTGCAATACAAGTACTGTAGTACAGCTTAAATTAAAAATCTCTGTACAATTTTTTTGGGGGGGTTTCGTTTTGATATAAGAGTGTTTTGGATTACAAGCACGTTTCCGGAACGAATTATGCTCTCAATCCAAGGCATGACTGTAATACTGATGCGGGAGGTGAAATTTCACTCTGTCCCTGTGGAGTACATCCAGGGAGTCTGAATTTTAGAGGTCAAGGGTTCAGTTCCAGCACTTCTGATTTCTGCAGTTCCAATGTGCCTGATGCTTCTGTGTGTCATGGGTTCACTCCCTGCATAACATGACTGACATAGATATGCGATTGGACATGTGTGAGCTATGCATTCTTCAGGTATGGCTTTCTGGACTGTGTGGAGGTATCCTGGAGGGATAAAGAAATTTGGGATGCCCCCCCCCCCAAATATACTTCCTGCACTCCAGGTTGCACATAGTAACATTCAATACAGAGTATTCGTGAACATAAGAACAATGCTGGACCCAGACCAAAGCTCTGTCTAGTTCAGCATTCTGTTCCCACAGTGGCCAACCAGATGCCCACGGGAAGCATACAAGCAATTGCCCTCTTCTGCTGTTGTTCACCAGCAACTGGTATCCAGAGCCATGCTGCCTGTGTGATATCCTGGAGGTATCACATAACCATCATGACTTGTAGCCATTGATAGCCTTATCCTCCAGGAATTTGTCTAATCCCCCTTTAAACACATCTGTGTTCTAACTGGGTTCATCCTATAATTGATTCAGTTCTCTCTCTCTCTCTCTCTCTCTGTGTGTGTGTGTGTGTGTGTGTTTGTTTAAGGAAGTGGTGAGAGACTTGCTGGTGTGCTTTAAATGACATCAGTTGCTGCAAGCAGCAAAGTAGTATGTGTTGAAGAGCTTTGACTCATTTATGTCTTCAAAAGGAATAGAGATATCATAAGAACTGCCCTGTCAGTGCCATTCATGTTCTATTTAAGTTGGCAGTGGGGCATACATTTTATTTGTGTTTCTCTGGCTGCTTGACACTAACAGGAACCAGGTTTAAAACATGGCAAGGGGCTCTTCCCCATCCCAACCTTTTGATCTTTATTGAAAGCAGAGGAGGAGCCAGGATCTACACCACCTGAGCATCTTGCTTTTATTGTGTCCTTGCTCCTTATATTACCAGTCATTGGAGTGATGGGTGAGGGGTTATTTTGCTGCATCAAAATGCAGGATAGTGGAAAATCAAGTTGTTGTTGTTGTTTTTTTATTATTATTATTATATTTTATTTATACCCCACCTTTTTTCCTGCAAGGAACCCAAGGTGGCTTACATAGTCCTCCTCCTCCCCTCCATTTTTATTTTTATTTGTTGTTGTTGTTGTTTTCTTTGTTCATCTCTGATGAACTGGTAAACATTCCTTAATTTTGTGTACCTGAACAGATCATGGAAGCCATTTCCCTACTTCTAATACAGCATTGTGATTACTAAATGGAGTCCATTTCAAGAGTGAAATTGGCATTAGTACTTCAAGGTGGCCATTTGGGTAATTCCTGAAAAGAGCATTCCAAATAAGAATATTGGACTGTCGATTAATTAAGGCATTCCTAATATGTCCTCATGCGCCCTTCTATCATATGTCCTCCATATGTCCTTTTGTCATATGCTTTCCATATGTCTTGTTGGTAATTAGTCTTCCATCATATGGCTTCCATCACATTAATTAATCTGACTTCCTGGAGAATGTGGCAGTGTTACAAGTATGGACCTTTTGCAGTGGGCACAGGAACAACCCTTCTATACCTTTCAGCCTTCAGGCAAAGGAACAGAAGGAGCAGAAGGACGGTGGTTAGTGTAGAGATCTCCCAAAATATCTCATGACTTAGATAGTGCTGGGCCTAAACACATCTATTTGGTCTGAGATTTCTCTAAGTTCATTTGACTTCCCAGCATTGTAGAAGTGTCGTCCCCTTCCCTTTGTTACATTGCTGGATGTTTTAGTGTCTGCTGGAACTTGAAAAAGAAGGGAAATTCCATCACTGCTAGATTTTTATTATTATTTTGCAAAACTGAAATATTCTGCCCAAAATGTGGGTCTAGAATTAGAAGGCAAAAGCAAGATAAACCAAACCTAGAAATGCATTGCCTTAACAGCAGGCTCTCCCGTCTACAGTAAAAGGCAAGCAGGCAGTGGATAAGATTTGAGAATCAAAGCTTCTTGTAGCAGCATGATTTTGCATGGCCTGGTGTTCCTGCAGCGTAAGAACACACCAAGAATGATGTCTCTGGGGCAACAGTTGAAAATATCCCCCAAAAAACATTTCACTAAAATGTGTTTGCAGCTGTGAAAGCCTGGGTATGAAGCCTCCAGTTAATTCTAGAATATTGCAAATGGAATGATACGGTAAATTAAAAGTGATGGACAAGTTTTGACTGGTCCCTCCTCCTCCTCCTCCTCCTCCTCCTCCTCCTCCTCCTCCAAAGATTCAGAGCACAAAACCAAATAGGGCATCTAGAACCTCAGTACCAGGACTCCTCTCAGCATTCCCTCTCCCACCTGGGTAAGTTGCATGAAGTGTGGGATGGGATGCCTGGTCTGTGGGATGGGAGTCGGGACAGGGTCCAGAGTACACTACCACAGAGACTGAGCTCCTGCCTTCCACTCCCATGGTGATTTTGGACTTGGTAACTGTGAGTCACAACCACTGAATAAACGGCCAGATGAAGTGCATTTGGAAGCCTGGGGTCCAATCTGAAATGGATCCGGGGAGGATGTGGACTCCACAAATCCAGTGTCTGAATTCCCACCCCAATTTGTAAATTCACCCCATCGCTATTGATGTAGAATAATTATATTTGTTGACGTAGGGCTGTGTGTGCAGTCATGATATATGTCTTCAGCAGCCTGGAAATGTATTATTTGTGTATTACATTTATATCATGCCTTTCTTCCAAGGAGCGCAAGTATTCTCCTCAGTCCACCCCTACACACACACACACCTTTATCTTCTCAACAACCCTGTATGGTAGGCTAGGCTAAGAGAGAATGTAACTGGGCCAAGGTCACCCAGTGAGCTTTATAGGGTGGCCTACTTAGGAATCACTCCCTCCAACACACACAAAAGAAAATGCATCACCGAAAAAGAGGACATGGATTTGCATGATATTTGCATATGCTAATTTATATGTATAGATGCCAATAGAAATATAGTACATCACAGCATAATGTTGAAGACTGTGACCAGGTGACCTGCCTGCCTTCCTGCCTGTTCAGTCAGCTGCCCAGGTGAGAAATGTTGATCGGCAACAGTTCTTATGGTTCTTTATCTTTAAGCCAGAACTGGACAGAGGATGCCATCAAATGTAAGAAGAGGGCATGCTGGAATGTGGATTAGAATGTGTCCTAGCCCAGCTCTCTAGCCCAGCCTAGCTGACTGGGAATGATGGGAGTTGTAGTCCAACTCATCTGGAGGATACCAGCTTAAGGAAGGCTGCTCTAGCCACCCCACCGCACCGGCAAACTTGTGCCCTGAGAGCCCCCAAACCTCTTTTCATCATTTGGCTTATGGATATCTCTCTCTCTCTCTCTCTCTCTCTCTCTCTCTCTCTCTCTGTGCCCCATATTGAGTCTTCTTGCAGCTCCCCTGCCATTTGCAGGCATCTAATATGGCCAAATTTGTAAAGAAGGAAGCAAAATAGAATGGAATGTCAGAATGACTCATTGTTTAACGCATAAGGCCCTAAGTGTTCCATTCAGGCTGTTTATAAATACCAGTCTGAGATGTATAGAATTCACAACATGGCTGGAATTCTGAGCGCACCAACCTTTGCCAACTCAACAATTCCAGCAATGGCAGTTGGAGGATCTAGGACAGAGAAGGTAATGGATTTTGAACACTTTATAAGACAGTGAACAACAGCCTGATGTTATGGGGTGCTTCCAGATAAGGCTTTTATGGCGTCATCACCCTGCATGATTCACAGAAGTTCACGCGGGGTCCAGACATCATTGCCATCTATTTGTGACCCTCCTGTGTTTTCTTACAGCTACTTTCACCTTTTCCCTTAATGCAGAAAATCTGTTAAGGAGAAAAAGTCAGATCGGCTGCTCAGTGCCTTCTGATCACTAGCGCCAACAAGAACCCTCCATCTGGAAGCATTTGTTGTCTGGGGCTCTGATCCTAGGTGGAAGGGTTTCCAGTCCCACGGCAATACCACAATTTGACCCATAGCAGGGTCTCCACCGTTCTGCTGTGATGGTTGTTGACCTCACCATGGTGGATTGATCTTTTTTAAAAATGGTGATTTTATTGCCGTGCCAGAACTATTTGTTTCTACAAGTGGGACCTGCAAAAAAAAAAGTTTTTAAAAATGCCCCTCTTCAGCCACTGATAAGGGCCTGAGCAGACCAATTCACTCTCTCTACAAACTTCTGCGTACTTCTGAACATGCTTATACTGCCATCTTGTTTCTCAGTGGCCTCATTCTCCAGGGCGGAGGAATGGGGTCATCTTTTTATTGATCAATTGGTTTTAGAATGGCTTGTGCGAAGTGTTATTATGGAATGATCTACTTGAGATGCTGGATTTTTTTATTACGAATTTTGAAGGCTGCCTCGAGCCATTTTTGGAGATTATAACTGAATTATAAACTAGGGAGTTAAAATAATGCTGCAGTCCAAAGTATGCTTACTTGAAAGTCATCTGCACCAAAATCAACAGGACTTACTTCAGATAAAATTTGTTTAGGATGGGAGCATTAATGTGAACTATGCCATTATTTCTCTTTTGGAGAAAACTAATATGTGGGATAAATCCCCCCCCCCCAATACACTTTGCCCCTGGCATGACCCCTGCCCAATATTTCTTATATGCAATATACAGTCACTGAGGATTGCAGCCTAAATCTTCCTCTTCATCCACTAATTGAGGGCACAATCCCACTTGTAGAGTTGTAGGACTTCTTTCTCTCTAAACATGCATAAGGTTTAAAACCATTTTGGCTGCAGCCCTATCACACTTTACTGGGAGGAAACCCCACTGAACTAGAGCCAATTTGAAAAAAATTAAAAGGGGATTGGACAAATTCATGGAGGAGAAGGCTATCAATGGCTCCTAGCCCTGATTGGCTATATATTACCTCTAGTGTCAGAGGCAGTATGCCAATGTACACCAGTTGCTAGGAATCATGGGCAGGAGGGTGCTGTTGCACTCATGTCCTGCTTGTGGGATCCCGTGGGCAGCTAGTTGGCCACTGTGTGAACAGAATGCTGGACTAGATGGACCCTTTGTCTGATCCAGCATGGCTCTTCTTATGTTCTTAAGTGGGGCTTACTGTACATCTGAGAAGGTATGCATAGCAGCTCTGCAAATTACATAGCAATGTGCCTTTGTCTCTGTTGCAAATCTTATATTACCTTTCCAGGCAAATAATTCAAAACAAATGCTAATTTTGGCTCCCCGAGTTGTGCTTTTGTTTCCTTCATTGGATGTCAATGATCCAAACTTATAGAATTGGTTTCCTAGTATACAGGGAGGCCTGTAAGCTCATTTGGAATGTCTCCACTGATGTTCCGGGTAATTTTCTCATAAATGTAAAACAAAAAACAAAAAACCGAGCATGAAACACAAAACACACTACTTCAAAAACAAAGGGCGGCATTTGAACTTGTTCATGGTGGGTTAAGCCACAAATATTATGTGGTGCTACCGTAACATCAACAGTGTATACCAGTTTCCTCAGCCTGATGCCCTCCAGATGAGTTGGCTAGAACCCCCGGTCAGCTGGGGTGGTATGGGGGTTGTCGTCTGACTCATCTGGAGGGCATCAGGTTGAGGAAGGCGCATGTAGACCATCCTCAGAATTAAATGACAAGAATTTTTTTATTATTTGAAAACATAATTCAAAAGTTAAGCAAGGAAACACCTGTGGAAAGGGCTATGGTTGACTGTGAGCAAAAGGAAATGCTTAAAGAAATGATGGATGGAGCAATCCTATGGCCCCTAGACAGCATCTGAGGGGCCATAGGATATTTCAGATTCCCAGATCAGAGGCTGGAGATGGCACTCCAACCTTGTAGCTGGGAATTGGAGCTCCGACCCCCCCCCCTTGCAGCCAGTATGGAAAGAACCACGCCGGCTGCTCTTCGAGGTCAGGAAAGAAGGGGGAAAGGGGGCATTCCAGTGGGTGGGGGAGAGGAGACTGGGGAGGCCAGGATATGAGCTATCCTGGCGCCTCCTAAGCCTCCTTCCCTCCCACTCTGAAGTGCACCAGCTAGATGGGCAAAAAAAGCCCATCTAGTGAAAATGCAGGGTGGGAGGACACGGAGGTGAAGATCACCTCCCCCACTCCTCCCACCCTGCATAGGATGATCATAAGCCTCTGAGTTCAGGGGCTTTTGATCACCGCAATAGGATTGAGCCCTTTATTTATTATTATTTATTTATTTATGACATTTATATCCCAGCTTTCCTCCATGATGGAACCAAAGGCAGCTTACATGAGGGTTCCCGAGTGGCGTCCCATCCAGGAACTGTCCAGTACCAGAGCTGCTTAGCTACAGCATGGTGGCTGCAATCATACACCTTTAGCAACATGCCACAGGAATAAATGGATTGGTAGGGGAACTCAAAAGGACATACAATGAGAGTCAGCAGGTGCAGTGGTTAGAGTGTTGGACTAGGACTGGGAAGCCCTAGCTTCAAATCCCAACTCAGCCATTAAGCTCACTGGGTTATCATAGGCCAATTGCTATCTCTCAACCAAAATCTATCTACTGGTTGGTTGTGTGGATAAAATGGGGGAAAGGATCTGAACCTGATTTCATATCCTGGTTTGTAAGCAGTGCTTTAACCACAGTTTCCCAGTTTGGATGTCATGGGAAGCTATGGTTTAACAAACCAGGATCTCAGTGGCAAAGCCAGTTATGCAAGGGCATCGGAGAAGGAGAGTCTGAGCTGAAGGATCATTCTTGGTCTGATAAGCCATTAGTTTTTTGGAAAGAAATTGTTACATCTGAGCTGGACATTGTATGTGGAGTTCTTTGAACTCTACTACTCTTTGACTACTAGTACAATGACTACATCATCTCAATCAAAGGTCATAACAGGCATCCCTAAGTCAAGGTACAAGGGAAGAAACATTCAAACTCCATTCAAGATTAGCAAGCCCAGGAGCAGAGGACAGGAAACCTTTTTCATTTTAAAAGGTGGCTATATGCTTGAAGATCTAGCAGAGAGAGAACTCAGAAAATGAAATCCCAAGGAAAAAGCCAGGATAATAGTAAGGAGGTACTCATGCACCTCCATTCAATATTTTTCTAGAAAGGAGACAAGGCAGCTGTTACTTGAGCAATGTGAGTCATTGTCCCAATGTCCCAAAGTCAAAACGAATCCTTCAAAGTTTGTCTTTGCAGGTAGACAACACCTACAGCTCATAGGCTTTCATTATAACTTTCAATATGTTATAGCTGAAGGTCACAATAGAGCAATTTATAATTAACAACAGTGCTGAGGTGTCAGGTCTAACAATAAGTATCATAGCTATTGGGAGAAAATGGACCATTAAAAAAAAGGAGACATGGAACTGAAGCAGATTTCCATCAGTGAAATTGGCTGGCTGAAGAGAAATTCTTGACTGACGCTATTTGGGTCCCACCAACTTAGGGAACAAAAGCTGCTAAAAATGACTTTGGGACACGGTGAGGCTCCAAATGGTTGTCAGGCAGTCTTTGGATGATGGACAACCAACCCTTTTCTTTCTTTTTTTTAAAGGGTCAAATGATCTTGTTAGAATTTTCCACTTTCACTTTAATAAATGTTAAGTTTTTCTCTTTGAGTACAGTGAAGGAAATACTGAAATATAAATACACTATCATGTAATGTAGTGTTTAATGTAAATACACTAAATACACTATAGACCAGCATCTCTCTCTCTCTCTCTCTCTCTCTCTCTCTCCTGCACCATTTTCAGAGAAAATTTTCTGTTTTCAGAGAATCAGATTCAGAGAATCTTACCTGAACATGATGCTGCCCCATGACTGTTATGCTGAGATACAGCTCCAGTTTTCATAAAGGGTTTTCCTTCCAGGCCATTCATAACTCACTGTGTTTATCTATGGAATTCCACTAACTGGTGATGGTCAACCGTCTAGTTTGTTATACCAGTGGTTTCGTAGTGCTGTGCTGGAGAATCCTTGGGCTCATTGGAAAGTCATTAGGGCTTCCTCAATGAGAAGATTATTAATGGCAGACAAGCTTCCTTGAAAGGACAGTTTGGGGTTGAGGCTATTCAAAGGTACACACTGAATTCATGTGCGGCAATGGGGAAGACTTACTGTGTACCCTAAAATATGCCCCCAAATCCCCTCTACAGGGATGGGGACTCGGACTCTAGGACTCGACTCGTGAGTTGGACTGAGTCCCCCCTCTGACTCGAGTCCCACTCGAGTCCCAATATTTTTAATGGGACTCGAGACTCGACTCGGGACTCGAGACCAAGGACTCTTCAACATCCCTGGGCTGTGCCAGAATGAGTGGAGAGAAGTGTGATCGCCGGTGAAGATTTTATTTTTTAAAATCATCTTCCTAAAATGTAACCTTTCAGACATTTTGGGTTTGGCTGCCTCTGCCTGCCTGCTTTGGGGTTCCCTGCCTCCTCTGCCTGCCTGGTTATTTTGGGTTTGTCTGCCTGGTCTGTTCTTGTCAAAATCAGTGGCAGAGTTTTGAAATAGAAAGGCACACTTGTGCCTAGAAATTATTTAAGCCGCACATCTGAAGTAGCCTTATTTTGTTGGGGAAAAAACCCATTGGTTTTAATAGGGACTTGTGGAGTCAGCTTTGGGAGTGACTCGGGACTCGGGAGTCACCATTTTGGACCAAGGACTTGGACTCGGGCTCGAGACTTGGGTCCAAAGACTCGTGACTCGACTTGAGACCAAGGACTCTTCAACATCCCTGCCCCTCTAATATGCCAGAGATTCTGTGGCCGATGCTTAGGAGTTCCTCAGCGCAGGCAAGTCACTGTGAACATGTTCCTTCCTTGAAGGTAGAAAGTTTGCAAATTGCTTAGTTCGACCATCTTTTATCCTGGAATGAGAAAGACATGAACTGAAATTCAGTTCACTCTTTTTGGTTCACATTTTGGGGCATGTAAACAAAACAGAGGTTGAAGCAAATGTAGGACTTATTATGGGATAACTGAATGTAAAAAAAAAAAGTGGGGGTTCATAGTCTCCAACTGCCCCGAAAATGCTGGGACCGTCACAAAAACCCTTAAGCCATCACAGCTTCTCACTTTGTTATGCAGAGTCCCGAATTCCCCTGCCTCCTGCAAGCTACTTTAAGCTGCTCTGAAAGGGGGCATGGGCAAAATTGCAGCTAACTTTTAGCTTAGCTGCAATTTTGCCCATGCCCCGTTTAACAGTAGCTCTGCTTAGGCTCGAGTGGCCACCCACAGAGAGACAGTAAGCAGGGAGGGAACAGACATGAGGATGTGTGTGTGCACACATGTGCATGCTTTACCTGCTGCCCCTGCTGGGTAAAAAGAAAAGGAGGTGGAGGCTGCACCCATTGGCCTGGACTGAGGGAGAGGTGAATGAGGAATTTATCACATGATTCCTATCTTTATATTGCCAAATATTTTATTTCCAAACGGAACTGACTCTGTGCCTCTAACAGGTGCGGTATAGTGTCAGAAGAAATGCAAGAAACTTCCCCCTCTCTCTGAAGCTCCATGTTTGGGGGTCTGGGGTGGGTGGGTAAGCTTCACCTGTTGAATTTGTGCCAATCCTGACAATTTTAAAAGAAAAAGAAAGAGATTGCCCTGCAAGCACTGACACCCCCCCCCATGAAAAGCACCAGATATCAACAATGAAGGGTTTAAGTAAGGTTTAAAAAAATTACAAAAGCAACTGATAAAATAATATATTATTAAATAATATATAATATAATAATGTAATAATTATAATATATGATATTATATAATAATATAATTCTGGAAAAGTCATCCTAGCACTGTTGCTGCTACCTCGTCTTCTAGCATGGAGCAGCATTTCACAATTATCCCTCAATTACATGATACTTCTTCACACAATGCATAATCAATTTGCTGCCACAAGATGTGATGGTCAGTGTTGTAGATTGATTTAAAATATACATACTTTCCTGTGAGTAAGTCCCATTGAACAGTACGGTAATAGGACTTCTGAGTACACATGCATAGGATTGCACTGTTATTCTGTTTTCAGAGCAGTGGCAAATTTTACTTGGCTCTACCTGTGTACCCTATGTGAAAGTCTTTTTCTAACACATGCTGAAGTGCAGTGGAGAAAGCTCTCTACAGTAATGATTAGGATTATTCTGCATGGATTTTGGATTGGTTTTTTTTTTAATGTATTAGAAATTTTAAAAATTTAAAATTTTAGCAGAAAGCACACCCTCCTCAAGAGAAAGAAAGAAAAAATCCCAACTATCTCAAATAACAGCAATGAACATTATCATTCCATTTTTGCATTACTGTTGTTCAATCACAGTGTTGTTCTTGTTTTTTTTTTAATAAAGTACAATAGGGCCCACATGTTTTTTTTCTGAGTGGAGAAAACAGGAGCTTGCAGGCTGGGTCTGTGCATATTCCTCCCTGGTTTACCCCTTCCTGCCATTTGTTGTCACCTCTATATTACATTTTAGATTGTACGCTCTTTGGGGCAGGGAACTGTTCTCTTATACTCCGTAAAGCACCATGCACATTGAGGATACAATAATAATATTGACAGCAACAGCAATCATCATCACCACCATCATCATCATGGGTCTGGAGATCAAAGTGGCTTCAGAGTGGTCAGAGCCCTTAAACAGTTAGAGCATCCTGGTGGGTGGCTAGGGTGTTTTTCTGTTTTCTTTTGTCTTCCAGCTAAAATTCAGCCCATCCAGATCAGGGCCATGGCATTGGGGAGACTTCTGGTCACCACGTTTGTATCTCTGTGATCTGTTATGGGTTATATTAGCAGTTTCAGATTGGTGATTGACAAGCCAAGTTGATACAAATATACATAAAATAAACAAATAGGCATGCCTAGATGTTCATCCTTAGTTACCAACACATTGAATTAAAGGATGCATTTCTGCACAAAGAGAAAATTTGTAGTTGGGCCAAATATTATAACATGGCAATTACTGACAATATAATAAGAGATAAGGATAAACACTTCATAACTATAGCCTTTTACCTATTATTGCAGGGAAATTTAGGGAGAGGCAGAACATAAGGAGGATCAGAAAAGGAACATATAGATCTAGCATCAGAAAGAAAGCAGGACTTCAAACAGTAGAGTGAAGGCCTGAGTACAGGATACAGGAGAGCAAAGAAAAATACTGAGGGTTCAGCACCAGTCAAGGTTTTCAGTTTTGAGATCCAAACCCTGAGAGGGAGGAGAGTCATAATTACATGACTGTTTGTTTGCAATGAAGACTTTTCACCCATGTTGTATTTTATTTATTTATTTATTTATTTTATAATAATGTTTATTTTTATAATAATGTTGTATTTATTTCTAATGTCGTCTCTCTGTGTGTGTGTGTGTGTGTGTGTGTACACACATACACACATATAGTTAGTCGTATTTATTGATTTGGGGTTTTCTTTTTCTCCCAGGCTTCCCTAAATGCAATACATACTGTAAATTCAAAGACTTCTGTGCTTAAAATACTGCAGTTTTGCGTGTTTCCTCTAATAACTTCTGTACCTGACCATGCCCTTTGGTTGCCTGGCTATACCCTTGGCCACGCCCTCATGTTGCCTGGCCACACCCTCTTGATCACACCCTCATGTTGCTTAACCATACCTCTTACAAATTCACATGTGTGTTCCTATTTTCATCTGTGAAATATTGGAGGGTATATGGGGGTCAGGAATATATTAGGTCTCCCATTGAAGAGCAACTAAAATGGTTAAGGGGCTGGAGCAATTATCTTATGAGGAAAGGTTACAACATCTGGTACTGTTTAGTTTAGAGGAAAGGTGAATGAGGGGTGACATGATAGAGGTGTACAGAAATATGCATGGTGTGGAGGAAGTGGACAGGGAAACAGTTTTCTTCTTTCATAATATTAGAGCATGGGGTCATCCTACGAAGCTCATTGGTTTGATTCAGGACAGATAATACTTCTTCACAGCACACAGTTAAACTGGAATTCTCTTCCACAAGATGCACTGATGGCCACCAATTTGGATGGCTTTAAAAGGGGATTGGACATATTCACGGAGGATAAGTCTATCAATGGCTACTAGTCTGAATGTCCATATGCTACCTCCAGTATCAGAAGCAGTATGCCAATGTACACCAGTTGCTGGGGAACATGGGTGGGAGGTTGCTGTTGCACTCATGACCCGCCTGTGGGTTTCCCGTGGGCAGTTGGCCACTGTGAGAACAGAATGCTGGCCTAGTTGGACCCTTGGTCTGCATCCAGCATGGCTCTTCTTATGTTCTTATGAAATATACCTTTTTTAAAAAGTCACTGACTTGTATTTCCTTGGCCATGCATTGCTGATTTTGGCTGTGTCCTGGACTTAATTTTGAATCAAAGCTCCTTGAAGTTCAGCTACTTTGGAGGCTATGGCTCAGCCTTGGAAAATGTGAATCTAACTCAGAAGGTCTGACTTCCAGAAGGGCTTGGACAGTGGCACTTCTCTTCTTAGAATGAGGGATACTTTCAAAATATCCCTCATCCAAATTTATCCCTGGATTTTGGAGTTCCGCTGTTCCGTTCTTAATTTCCAAACTTTTAGAGAGGGCTGTACAGCTGCCATTTGCCACAGCTTTCTGTTCCTTCAGCTGGGTCCCTGTCTTTTCCCTGTTCTATAGAGATTACTTCAGGAAAACTAGATTTAGGGAGCAAAGGGGCAGCAAATGTCATGATCAGGGGAGCAAAGATTGAATCTGTGCTTTATCGGATCTACATACATGTATACTATGGCTGAAAGTTAGGGGAGCAATTGTGGTTGCAGGAAATATTTGGGAGGAGCTCCTGCTACTCCTCACTACCCTTCGGGGTCATCCCTGCATTTCTGCATAATGGATGCACATGTGTGCATTGTAGGTCAGTGCAAAGAAAAAGAGAGGGCAGCCTTGATTGATTGATTGATTGTATGTACGGTTGCATTCTTTTGGTATTGTGTTTTAGCAATTGTGCAGGAGTGGATGAGTAAAAACACTGCACAAAAAGAATCTTGATGTGGCCATAGATGTGATTGAAACAAGATTGCTGTTTTACTGTGTTTTACTAATGTGCAGAGGTCCATCAGTGATGGAGTGTGTGTGTGTGTGTGTGTGTGTGTGTGTTGGGGTAGGATGCACATCAACTGAAGGAACTGAAAGCTGTGTGAAATTGTGCATGCTCCACTCTGCAAGTGATTTTCAAAATCCATCCAATGAACCAGAATTCAGGAAGGGCCAAGCAAATCCATGGAGCACTGAAGGAACAGAATTGTGGGTAGGGGGATGAAATTTGCTTCTCAGAACTGAATTATTGGCTCTCTTAAAATTGAGAATCCTTTTAGATCCTTTCTCTGCTTTGCTCTCTTCCTTCTAGCATGGCCATGTGTCCTAATTTATAGAGGGCAGTCCTCTATTTAAAAGGCTGTCAGAGGGCAGTCTTCTATTTGAAGGCATCCTCTGTTTCGAGGGCTGTCCAGTCCAAGTCCAGTTTATAGCTCAAGAACCATAAGAATGAGAGCAGAGCAGTGGCCTTGAAGTTTCTCCTCAATCAACACTTTGTGCCTGGACAGCAGACTGAGCAGACACACAGATCACCTGGTTACCATTCTTCCCACTATGGTGAGTTGTATTCTATTTCTATTTAAATGATAGTCATTATTTCTAAATTTGCATCTTTACATACAAATTAACATGTGCAAGTTAAGGCAAATCTGTGTCATCTTTGGTCCTACTTCCTTCCGTTCTTATTCCGTAAGGAATTCCTTTCCATTTCCCTCTCTCCTCTTCAATGGCTCTAAAAGTATTTTGAGTGTAAACAAATTTGAAAGCATCCACCGCAAATCTACAGAGAGAAAAAACGTGTCTCAAGATGCTGGAAAATGTAATTTTATTTTCAATAAAGCCCAATGCATTTCGGTGCTGATTTATTTATTTACCTTCCTGATATCCAGTTGAGGAGATGTATTGCTCCGAGTTCTCAAAAGGCAGTTTTAAAGCTACCCCTGAAGAAGGCCCCTAAAAATACAAGGGCTTTTCAATAAGGTGTTGGGCTTTATTCAAAGTAAAATTACATTTTCCAGCATCTTGAGATGTGTTCTCTCTCCATCAGTGCTTTTTTTCTGGAGAAAAGGGTACCGGAACTCTTGGATTACATTTCCTCGGGAGTAGATGGCGATTAAATTGTAATGCAATTAATAGAAGAAAAGGTGCTGGAACTCAGTTCCGGTGAGTTCCACCAGAAAAAAAGCCCTGCTCTCCATAGATCTAAAAGTATTTTGGCCTTGGTTGGGCAGAGGGGCTTGTTTTGGATTGTTCCCTCCACCCCCAGAAATCTGTCAATCCATCTTTCCCCCCACTTAACCTAGTTAATCCAGTTGGCGGGGTGGGTGTGGGCTGCATTTCCATTTTATGTTGAAATATTAATGCAGGGGTCCTTCTCCTTTTTTCTGGTGTAGCCTTTGTCCATTAAATGAACAAACACAAAGTCTACTCCAGTCAGTTGAAGTCTTTTCATAGACTTTAATAGGCTCCTTGAGGCCTCTTAAGACAGTTCTGGGAAATACAATCATGTCTGAAATCATAAAACGCAGAAGAAGGTTGGGAGAGAACTAAGGTTATTATAATACCACAATTGTGCCCCCATCCCTTTTTCAAAAAAATGGCCTTAAAAACCTATCCATGTTAACATCAGCTTTCCACTCTGTGGGTTTAGGATTAAGGCCTTTTCTATAATTTCACTCAATGTGGTGGTATTGCGTCAAAGCTGTTTTATAAATAAGTTGTGTGTGTGTCACACAAATGTTTAAAGAGTTTAGTTAGGACAAGTTTGGCTGGAGTAAATGTTACTTTCTCTTTCATTACTCCAACAGGAATAACAGCTGTGGCATTGGAGGGCACACACATTTTTCAATAAATGGTCCGTGTGGTCTCTTCAGCACCACAACTTCCCTTTTAATATGTCACTTTCCTTTCACAAAAGAATGGGGAAGAAGCTGGGGTTTTGAAGGCCAACGCTGGCCAACAGTCTTGCCAGATCTTACTCTTAGTGGGGTGGATTCCATCCCAGCACAAACAGTGAGACACGAATGTCTTTCAGTTTTTGGGCCTGAGGTTTGCAACCCCTGATATAGCTGGTTTCTAGGTGACTGGAAATTATTACTAATGTTCCATTCCTTCTAACACAGGTTTCTACTCTAAGCGGTGGAGAATGGGGCCTCCAATGTTGGCTGGACTGCATATCCGCTCTGGATTTTATTTTGAACTTTAAAGGAGCTATCCATGGTGCTGAACCCCAACCCCCAAATATGTTCAGAACCAGGGATAGCTCCTTTAAAGTTCGGAGTAAAATCTGCAGTGGTAATGCAGCCCCACTGACATTGGAGTCACCAGCCTCCACTGACTCTGACAATGATGTTTTTTCAAACTGGAACCTCTGGGGTTCCTCCAGTGAGAAGATCAACCATGGTGGACACATTTCCCTCAAAGACAGAGCAGCCACTCTACCATTCTGACCATATTTCCCACCATATTCCAGCTCATCAGCTTATCCCAACAACTCTGTACCCTCAGATACCAATCTGGTTTCTTTCTCCCTTAAATGACCTCACCATTCTTCTTGTGCATGGGACTTTATCCTGAGATGCCTGTGTAAGGCCACATCTTTAAATTTCTCTTAAAAACCCACCTTTTTCATGAAGTCTTTCCTTCATCTCTCAGTCCTCATAATATGAAGACCCATATTGGTCTGTGCTTGCATTGTTCTATCTGTTACTCTGGCCTTTCCTCACATTGGGTTGGATCTAGATTTAGTCATACCAAGAGTATACCTATTGAAATCAATGGGACTTCAGTTAGTCAAGACCAACTTGCCCCATTGATTTTAGTAGGTCTACTCTAAGCATGACTAAGTCTGGATCCAACCTAGTGTCTCCCACACCATCATCATTTAGACTGTAAGCTCATGGGAACATAGTCATGGCTAGATGCTGCTGCTGATGGATCAAGACTACATTAGTTGTACTTAGTTCCCATTGAAATCAATGGGGCTTAAGTTAGTAATGTCTAACTTTTCACATTGATTGCAATGGAATCTAAGTACAACTAATGGCCTCAGCTATCCTATACTCCCAATATCCTAGGTGTAGAGACATGCCAGCATTATGCCAACACAACGTCTGCCATATCCTATGCTCACCCAGCCCAGAACAGGTCTAGCGGCCATAGGATTGCTCGCTCTGCCCATCTGGATTCAATATCCTCCCCCTCCTCCTTCTCTACACAACATATCAATTAATTCCTATACATAATGTTCCAAACTGACCTGGAATTTTTTTGTCCTCCAGTTTTTAAAGACAAGAAGAGTTTTCAATTTAGGGGTATCAAGTATCTTGCTTAGAAAATATCAGGTACTGGTGTGAATTAAGCTACGATACCACCACCACCCTTTTAAGGGAATATCTTTAAAATGAAAAAGAAACATTAACAATGAACCCAATTCTAAAATTATGATCTATATCTACATCTATCTATATAGATATAATATTTATAAGTTTAGTGAGCAACTTGTGGCCGTCCAGATTTTTGGCCTAGAACTCAGCCCCAGCCAGCAGCATTGCCAATGGTACCAATGGTGAGGGATGATGGAAGCCATAGGCCAAAACATCTGGAAGGCCACAAGTTGCCCACCTGTGGTTTAGAAATTATTTATAGATTATGTATACAGGCCTATGGCTTACGCTGGCTCAGCTTGTCTGAGCATGGAAAGCTAAGCAGGGTCAGGCCTGGTTATTACTTGGATGGGAGACCCCTCCTCTAGTTTCCTGCATTGAGCAGGGGGTTGGACTCGATGGCCTTGTAGGCTCCTTCCAACTCTATGATCTATGAATCTATGAAATTCCAGCGGGTGGCCATGTAAGTCTGTTATAACAAGCACACACAAAAGGCATCTTGTGGAACCTTGAATGCTAACAGATTTATTGCGGCAGAAGCTTTTGAGAAGCAGTGTTTATCCATATGAGCAAGTGGGATTCAGAATCAGTCCAAAGTAATGTATGCCACAATCAGTCTGTCTCTTCAGTTTTCTCTCTATATTAAAATGTTTAACAGAAATCATATATCAGTAAACAGCAACATAGAGGGAACGTAAAACTTAACATATCTAATTATGCTATCAAACTCTCCATTTTAAAACATAACTTGTTAGGATGAGTATATAGTTATCATACTGTAAATATTTACGTATGCTATTATAGGATTAGCTTAATTTTTAATGATTAATGTGTTTTGGTCTTGGGATCTGATATTTCCTGTTAGAGATACTTGAAACTCACTTTCTGAAAGAATATTCTTGTCTTTGATAACATGGTGTTCACCTCAGGCTTATCCCCCTTTTTAATGCAACTCTGAGGGCTGGGGAATACTGGGAATTGTAGGGCTAATTTCTGTCTAAACATGATAGGATTGCACCCTACGAAGTTGCTTAAACTGCTCTAAGAAGATACAAGTCTATGGATTTATTTATTACATTTCTATACTGCCCAATAGCCAAAGCTCTCTGGGTGTTAACAACAATTCATACAATACAATATATAATACAAAAGACAATAAAAACAGCATAACATTTCAATACAAAATTTAAAACAGAATTTAAAACACTTTGAACAACTAAAACAAGTTCAATACAACGAGACCTGTTAAGAGGAAAAACAGCGGACCTAAGCCCCCCATATGCCATTAAAAGCCATTATATGCCATTTAATGCCTCAGCATAGAGGGCAGTCTTAACCTGGCACTGAAAGGAAAACAGAGTTGGTGCCAGGTGGGCCTCAGTGGGGAGATCATTCCATAATCAGGGGGCCACCACTGAGAAGGCCTCTTCCCTTGTTGCCACCATCCGAGCTTCCCTTGGAGGTGGCACTCGGAGGAAGGCCTCAGATGTTGAGCATAGTGTCTTAGTAGATTTAGGTACAGTATTCTAACAAACAAAACCAGACTAAATGGAAGGTGGGGTGTTAAGCCGTTACTTCCAAAGTCACGTTGGCTCACTCCAGACAGGGCTAGAGGTTCAGAAAGGAAGGCAGTGTTGTTATTTTATGTTCCTGGGGGATCTTTGGTTTTTAAAATCTCCCTCCCTTTGGTCCAATAGGATGGAAGATACCCAGATCAAAGATATTATAGGTTTTGGAGGCTTTATCCAGGACCATGCAATGGAAGTGAGGAGGATTTGGATTTGAATACGTACAGATGTATGAGAAATTTGTTTCAGTTCATTTTTGATGAGAATTTGCCCAGTTCGTACCTCCTGGAACCGAACACACACCCAAATGGAATCTGCAGTTGAGGTCCGTACATTTCTGAGCTTCCAATGCAATTCGCAGAACAAACAACCAAACAAACAAACAAAATATGCATTCACAAAATGCGCAGCTTTTGAAAAGTGCATGAAAAAATGCACACTTTTGAAAAATGCATACAAACATGCTTTAATCAGAGAAAAATGCATCCATTTCAAAGATGCACACAATTGATGAGTACATTTGGAAAAACACGCACGAACTTACCCCCATAAGTTTTTGTGCAAAAAACAAACAAAACCCGCCACAGTTCACACAATCTGATATGGGACACGAGTCAGAACAAACTTTGGTGTAATTGTAGAACCTCAACAAGCTTGACTTTTGCTGATTTGCACATCCCTAGACTGGCCCCACTCCACAAAACACTCTGATTTGGTCCATGCCACCATTCAAAAAAACCACTACTTCCCCCCCCCCCCCCACAGGCATACTGAGGACGCCAGGGCCCTGCCAACAGAGGAGCTCTTCCGCTGCATCCTATCTCCTCTAGCCAGCCAGCCTTCGGCAGCAGCAGCAGTTAGGATTGCTCTGACCATGCAATTGAACTTAGTTTCCATTGAAATCAGAGGGACTTCAGTCATGACGAACATGTCATGACAGGTTTTTAAAATATTAATTTGGGTAACCGGTACCCACTAATCAGCTAAATAATATTTCCTACTTTTTTTTCAATAAGGCCAAACTTGAATACATTCGCAACAAATTTGGAAAAAGAAAAATAGCATTACTTGCATGATTTCTCCAACAGATATTAGGAGAAATCATACATTTTACCTAGTCTGGCTGGCTTGCAATATCACTGCTGTAAGATTTATTTTTTAAAAAAAACTATCCACTCTCTTAACACAGTATAATATCCTGTTTTACATAGATAAGACCATTCTTTAGTAGAGAGAGATTTCTTTCAGCCTTGTTCTCACTGGATTATAGCTGTATCTTATACTGTTTCCAGATCCTTCAGATTCTTACATATTTTAGAATTAGATAGTAATCCTTTGGCCTTGAATGGCCCATTTAAAATCTGTTCAAAAGCAGATAATCAACAAATTTCTCTTATATCACCCAAAACTTTACCCATTGAAAGGACATGAATGATGACTATTATGTTGTCTCTTGGACCATTGAAATTGGGATACACTCAGGTGTTGGCATCTGGGTTGTCCTTAAGGGGGGAAATACACAGTTAATTCACTATGCCTGAATACAACAACACAAATATTGCAGAATACAAAGACTTTCATTTGTCTTGTTATATAACCCGATAAGTGCCTTACAACTGAAACTGTAATGAGACACAAGATCACTCAGTTCTCTGTTTCTTTTAAATATGTCCAACTGTTTACCACGTTTTAAAAAACATCATCATCATCATCATCATCATCATCATCATCATTCTCTTATTAACAGGAAAGTCTGAAATCTGAGACAAGCTTCTTCATTCGTTCCAAGTGGAAGAGAAGATCCTCGTAGTCCCGCTGGGATTTCCCTGCAGCACACAAATTATGAATTTGCAGTGTCCAAAACACTTCAAGTCCGGTCTTCGTTTGTTCCCCATTTATTAAGGGTATGTCTGCACTGTGTACGAAATATACCAGAAAGTATCACAGGTAGCTTGTACAGTCCTCCGTGTGGGCTGATAAAGTGCTATGAGGGTGAGGTCTGCACCAAAATGTCACCAGTCCAAAAACTCAGCACAGCTGTGAGCCGCCCTGGGTGGAGAGCCACATCTCCCCACCGCTCTCCCCTAGCTATCACGTAGGGATGAAAATACCAGTCCCCTCCTTTGAATCGAGGCAGGTGTGGGGAAGCTGTGGCCCTCCCAATGTTGTGGGACTATAACACCCGTCATCGCCAACCATTAACCATCATGGCTTTGGCTGATGGGAGCTGGTATCCAACAAAATCTGAAGGGCCACCAGTCCTCTACCCCTTTATTGAGGAGAACTGAAAAGATTATTGGTGAAGCTACCTTGGGCACATTTGGGAATTTGAGAAACTGCTGCGGGCACCACCACAAAATGGCTCCCACAGAGGATGTGGCTAGTCACATAATGGTTGCCATGGGGGCCTGTCTAGTCAAACGTGAGCTAAAGAGGTGTTGGGGGAGAGAAATAGTGAGGCGAGGGTTTGGGAGGGAGGAGGAAATAGCAAGGCAAAGTGGCAGAGGGGAGAGAAAGAGCAAGCTAAAAAAGTGGGGATAGGAATAGCAAAGCTGGTGGCTGGGAGGGAGTGGGGACAGGAAAGCCGGCCAAGCGGTAGAGAAAGAGCAAGGCTAGCGGCTAAGAAAGAGGGGGAGAAACAGTGAACTAAACAGGTGAGGTATCGAAACAGCAAGGCTAGAAAAGAAGAGAAAGAAGACTGCCCAAACATTTTCCAAGATTTTGATTATATATATATATATATGTAAAGGGAAATGGAGAGCTCCGTGGGCACCCTTGGAGGTCCCCATAGGCGGTATAGGGCCCGTGGGCTCTGCTTGGGGATCCCTGCTATAGAGTGTTGCTTGTGAAATTCCCCTCATCTGGATTTCTCCCAAGGTTCTGGAGTTCTAAATTAATTGGTTTTGTTTCCATAGTGGAACTGGTGCAATAGAATCCTAATTTTTCTTCCATTAAAAAAGGAAAAGAAAAAAACACCTGAATCTGGTACATGCACGGCTTACTGCAGTTTTCAGTTCCTTCTGGTCATTCCTGTGTCCTCCAGCTTCCCCCCAACCGCTGCTCCCAAGCATTAACAAAGCGCACATGTCTATGGATGAAGCACTTAAAAAGCAATCTTGATGCCACCATACATATGATGGCATCAAGGTGTGTGTGCGTGTGTGTGTGTGTGTGTGTGTGTGTGTGTGTGCATGCAGTGCTTCATTGAGGTATGAAAACTGCCATTTCCTAAGCCCTGTTGAGCTAAAAAAAAAACCCGCACACCACTTTACCAGTTTGCCTATTTAATTCCCCCCCCCTCCCATTGGTTCCTTCCAGTGAACCAGATCCAGGGCTGGCATAGTTTTCCCCCTCCCATTCCTGGGGAATGTCTAGGACAGTGTTCTCCAACCTTGGGTCCCCAGATGTTTTTGGCCTACAACTCCCAGCATGGGGCAGCATAGCCAGCATAGCTGGGAGTTATAGGCCAAAAACATCTGGGGACCCAAGGCTGGAGAACACTGGTCTAGGCAATGAGGTGGCTTTTGGATCCAAAGCCTCCCACAGTCCACCTCTGGCACACCCCTGGAATGCTCCCCTTTGCCCTTAGCACCATTGGAGCAGCCACAGCAGAGCAGAGATTTACACCACTGGTCAAGGGAGGACCTCCACAGTGGATCTCCAGTGCTCCACAGCAGGCCTGCCTCTTCACCCACAGAGGGACAAGTCCACAATATCCTGTGGCACCTGGCTGGGACATCCTCCCAGGGACCTAAAGCCTTTACAAAATTGTATTTAAAAAAAAAACAAAAAAACCCAGGCTATTTCCTCCCCCCCCCCCCACTCCATAATAACCCTCTTAAGGGAGCACCACAAATAAGTGTTTTTGTTTTCTTTTGGAGGGCTAATTTTTAACACCACTAGGTGCACAGTACAAGTATACGAAACAAGAACATTTGCAGAGTTTCATATAATAATCAGCAAAACACACGCACACAAACACATCCCAAACTGGGAAAGGCTGCAGCTCAGTGGTAGAGCACATGCTTTGCATGCAGAAAGTCTGAAGTTCAAGATGGGCATCCACAGGAATTTTTTCCTGAGGTGCAGGCAGGGGGTGGGGCGGCAAAGCTGCAGTACAAAGCACTTTGTTGTTGTAATTTGCGGGTGTGTACCACGCACCCCTACAACACACCTGTGCATTCCTTCTGTGTGTGCTTTGTTGCTTAGCATCACATTCCATGATATTTAGAAGCCTACAACACAGAATAGTAGAAGATCCTGAGAACTCAACAGCACTAATGCAGAAGAGTGTTATCTTCAAGAAGCATCATGAACTCCAACAAAACTTTATTTGGAGTGAGGGATTTTAAAACACACACACACACGGGCAGAACAAGAGGGAAAAACCCAAATTCACAAACACAGTACAGCTGTCTTAAGCATACCATACTGGATTTCTTATGGCATCACTGCCCTTATCATAATATTAAGAACTTCACATGACTTCCACACCTTGGAAACACTGGCGAACGAACACTCTCTAGAACGGTCTCCCCCAACCTGGTGCCCTCCAGATGTTTTGGACTATAACTCCAGCTTTCTTGACCATTGGTCATGCTGGCTGGGGCTGATGGGAGTTGAGGTCCTAAACATCTGGAGGGCTTGGGGAAGGCAGCTCAAGAGAGTAGCAGTGGAGTCCGTGAGGAGTGTCTTTAGCAGTGGGAGGAGAAAAGGGTATACTTGATCAGGGTTTAGGATTCTAGAGGAGCCTGGACTACTCACTTTACTTTTCACATTGTTATCAGCCACGTTTTACACCAGCTAACACTACAATTTTTGCATAGCTTGAATTTTGAACTGCAGCAATGTGCTTTTGGAATTGCATATTTTTCCTGGAACCATTTTGTGTATGGTTGCACATTTTTTAAAAACCCTGATAGTATCAGAGAACAGGTCCACCGTTTCTGATAGATCTCATTACTGAACAGTGACCAGGCCTGGGCACCATATCTACCAAGATAGGTAAACCTGGCTTCTGAGAAATTTGTATACGTGGTCTACTCTTCTGTTGTTACACAGTGTGTAGACTTAGTGTCTGAAAAATGTATTTCAGCCCACAGATGAAACCCTCAATTTTACCCTGGCTTCTTTCACCCCTATAATGGCCCTTGGGCCAATGGCTATTACAGGGCTGAAGGGTGTGGCTAATCTTGGGAGGGGGTGACCAGCTCAACTTGCAGTCCACTCCTAGGCTCTACTCTGTAGGCAACACACAATAGATTCAGATACCTTTGCAACAGGGTTGCAACAAAGAGCTAGTGTGGTTTAATGGTTAGAGTGTTGGACTGGAACTCGGGAGATCCATGTTCTAGTCCCCACCTGGCCATGAAGCTGATGAGGTGACTTTGGGCCAGCCACTGACTCTCAGCCTAACCTACCTCACAGGGTTGTTGTGAGGATCAAATGGAGAGGAGGGAGGAGGACCATGTAAGCCACCTTGGGTTCCTTGCAAGAGGAAAAAAGGTGGGATAGAAATGTAATAATAATAATAATAATAATAATAATAATAATAATAATAATAATAATAATAAGTATTACTACAATACATGAGAAAACACCAACTTCTCAGGAGCTGCATGGCACACTGTCTCAGCTCCAACTCCTGCACTAAGAGAGAGATGAGGAGAGGCCCCACTTGGGCCCCTGCAAGAGCTAAAAATGGCAGGTTCTCTTAAAGCTATATAAATACACACAAACAACCCACTGTAGCCCTTAAGAAATTGCACCGCTGCTAGGTCCCATCTGCATTTCCCTAAAACACCAACTCACCAGGAGAACGGATAACAACACTGGACTACACTGCAGAGTTGCCTTGCACTGCTCTACTCCCCTCACACACACACACACATTTACTTTGCAGGACTGGTGTAGTAGCCCACTCTTTTTCAGCCATAGCCCTGCCTCTTGCAATATAGATATAATAATGATGAGCTTTATCCTTGTCAGGGTGATTTTAAAAATGTTTATAAACTCAGAAAACAGTATTAACAAAACTGGAGTTAGAAAGATCATGAACTCCTGTCTTTGCTGCTACCTTTTGTTTTTTGGTAGACACACTACTGCCCAAACTCAGCTAGACTAAACTCCTGGATTTCTAAATTCGTTTTTTATGAGGCTGCAATCACTTCCTAACAGGGAACACCCCAAAAAGGCTTAACACACCCAGAAGGATTAACACACCCAGATGGTGTGTTATGTCTGTGCTATGACTTCATTCATTGGCTAAAAACGCTGAAAGGCGGGAGCAGGCTAGTTCCTCACAAGACAAATGAGCAGAATCGTGGCTGCACATTTTGCCTCATATTTTGGGTTCTACAAGAGCTAGACACTTGCTTTTCTTTTTTTCTTTTTTAATGCAAGATGGGAATCTGGAGATTTTGGCTCATCAGAGAGAGGGGGCATCTGTGCATCCCCTTGCCCCTTCCTGCAGATGCCCATGATGTTTAATCCTTGACATTTCCAAGTAGGGCTGGGAGAGACCCCTGTCTGAAACCCCGAAGAGCTGCTGCCAATCAGTGTAGAAGACAATACTGAGCTAGATGGACCAATAGCCTGTCTCAGTATAAGGCAGCTTCCTGTGTTGCTAAGTGAACACCAAAATACTTTTACTCTGTCTGTATATTTCAGCACCATTTTAACTTGCTTCTGTGAGCTCTATAACTGCTTTTGTTAATTTAAAAAAACAGATTGGAAAGATTCTTAACTTGTGTGCATGCCCGCGTGTGTGCGCATCTTCTCTGCTACCCCACAGAGGTACATCAAGTGCCCCTTACTTTGGCAGATGGGCGGGTGAACGTACTGAACTAACAATGCAGAATGCAAAGCTGTCCATGCAGACATCTGGCATTTTTTGTTAAATTAACAGGACTCAAGGAATGGACCACAAGCTTGAGAAAAGGAAATACACTTTTATAATATCAATGAAGAATAAGATGCCAGTTCCTGCCATTACACACCAACACGCTCCGATGGTGTTGCATAACGGCTGAGAGACTTGAGCTACAAATCAGGAAGTCTCCAGTTCAGAGTCCCCCCTCTGCCGTAAACTTACTTACTTAGGGCACAATCCTATGCATGTTTAGACAGAATAAAAAGTCCTACAACTCCCAGCATTTCCCAGACAGTCATACTGGTTGTAGGAATTTTTCCAGTCTAAACATGCCTAAGATTGCACCCTGCGACTGCAATACTATACACACTTATCTGGGAGTGAGCCCCACTGAACTCAGTCGGGTTTACTCCTGAGTATGCAGGTATAGGATTGGGCTGTAACTAAGTTGCTTTACCGGCAACTCATTGCTCTCTCAGGCTCAGCCTCTTCCCCCTTCAATCTACAAGGTGGGGCTAACAATACTAGCCTACTCTACTGGGTTGTTGGAAGGATGACAAGAAGATAACATATGTGACGAGTTTGGAGGGAAAAGAGTTGCTGGGTCCAGGTTTTTGAGGGCCCGTGGACACGACAGCTCAATGGGCCCCTTCCCTCAGTGAATCTATATTCTCACCACCATTGTCATCTACTGCTACTGTTCTGCGTCCTCCGTAGCTACCACCTGTTTGCTCGATGGGCAGAGAGAGCCACTGAGCAAGGAGGCAGAGGCATTCCCTGCTCCTCCTTCTCACTACCACCTTCGTCTGGGCCAGAGCATGAGGCAGGTGAACAAGCATGTCGCTAGGGGTGAGGAGGAGGAGGAGGAGCAACTCCAGGGGGCTCTTGTCAGTGGGCCCCTGCTGGGGTGAGGGCCCTCAGCAGATGCCCAGTCATGCCTAATCTTGACACCAGCCCTGATCCAGTTGAAGGACTCTGTGTAGCAAGTGATGAGAAGGACTTGGCTTTGCCTGCAACCTTGGAGAAGTGCTGCTAGTCAGAGTGGACAATGCTGGGCTAGGTAGACCGAAGGGATCTGAATATGGGACGTGTGTGTGTGTGTGTGTGTGTGTGTGTGTGTATTCTGCGTGCTTATACACACACATTTTTACTCTGTAAAAACTGGAAAACACACAAATGGCAAAAGATATCAAATGGCAGACCGTAACAAAACAAGACAGCCGGGGTCCAAAGTGCTACTCAAAGGTTTGCATTCAACCTGTGGAAATTTTGACTTGTGAATTGGCAGACATGCTCATTCATATATATCGCGAACTGCACTTGATACTCCCCTCCCCATGGGGGGTGGCATTTACCAGAGGACAAGGGGGCTGCTGTTCAAAAAACAGAGGTTAAAAGCCCGCTTGGGCATGCAGAGCCTGTTGTGTGGTTCTTTGGGTCCTAGCTAATGCAAAGAACTGCAACCAAGCGGCCCTTTTGCATCCGTGGCACCCTCTTTTCCTGGATCCACCATTATGTCTTAAAATAGATTGGACCTAAGAGATTCTCCTCCACCTCGTACTGAAAGGGCAAAAGTTGTCAAGTTCCTTATAACAGTGTACATTTAAAGCAAAGTAGACACAGATGAGTTGTTGTGACAGGGATCACTTGGAGGCCCCTTCGAAATATACTTTGAATATTCCATCTTTTCCTGGAACTGTCAAGCGATGTCTGCCAAAACATAGTCTTGGCAGCAGGCTTCCTAGGTGCCTGGCCAACTTTGCAGCCACTGTGGAGAATCGGTGGGTTTATGTAACCTTCGTTTCCAATCCCAGACAGACAGACAGAGCCTATAGATTTATTTAAATAATCCTGCCATGCAGAGGAGCAAACAATCACGCTCATTTTTTTTTTGCCTCTATATTATCAAGTCAGAAAGATGTGATCGGGAATTCCCAGAAAGGCCCAGCTTGCAAGATGCTGACCAGCAGCAGCACCACCACCACCACCACCACCACCACCATCCTGTGCATGTTTATTCAGAAGTAAGTCCCATTGAACTCAATGGGGCCTACTCCCTAGTAAATGTGTATACCAAGGGTGGGCAACTGTGGAGGGTTGGGGCAGGGACACATTAGACCCCCAGAACCCTCCAAGGACTCCACCCTTTCTCCCTCCTGCAGCCGCCGCTACAACGGTAAGAGCCATTCCCAGCGATCCCGGCACAGTTTGTTTCGCAGCATAATTGCATGCCCCCTCAGCCTGCCAAACATCCCCTCCATGGCCTTGTAGTAGGCCCCTTCCAACTCTGCTTTTCTATGATTCTATGAAATGGCCATCTTGGAATATAGCCAATACTCAAAGTGCCCAGGAGATTGTTGTCCATTTACTGAAGGCACCACTAGGCAAAGGAGAGACTGCTGGCTATGGAAGACTGAGGATGGGGGTTGGCGTGGCCACCACTGGTATCCTGCTGGAAGGACCCCAAACACTGGGAGCTGACTGCAGAACAGGACTAATTTCCTAATCAGCGGCCGAGATGGTGGAAATAAAACCTTCCTTTTGGAAGGCGTTTGTGAAATGAAACAGATTACATGCAAGGTTTTAGGAGATTCTGGTTCTAAATGCAGTTACAAGACCTGGTAGATGTTTAATTAATGCACGGTTGATAAGCAGGTGGAAAAGTATGAAAGGCCACTGTGCTGGTATCTGTAATGAAATCTCTTACTGATATGCAAAAGAAAGGGAGGGGGAGAAAGAGAAAGAAAGAAAGAAAGAAAGACCTGGTCACATAGGATTATATTATATCCAACCCAATCGGAAACATCCCAAATAAACAATTATGTGTTTTTTCTTATCCGTATGCATTCCAATAATTAGGCTTATCAAATTGCAAGGACTGAATTGCTCCCGTCAAAGGGCCATTTTGTTGAATTTTGCAATTTGAAATTGTTTCGTTTAATCTCTGGGTGCGATCCAGTCTGGGCTATAATATCGGCATGATTCAGAAACCTAGACAGGCACCAGGCGACTGACTGCAGCATTCCTCTGGTCCTGTTGCTATTTCTGGCACTGCTGGGGAGGGAAAGCAGGGTGCTTTGAGGGAAACACTGTGGGACCCAAAATCCATGCCCTTGCTGGCTACAGTCTTGTTCTTCTTTACACCCACACTTCATCTTGCCGCTTGGTCTTACTTTGCACTTTTGTGCAAGAGAATGAGGAACCAAAGGCTAGGCCTGTATTTATTTATTTATTTGCATAATACGAAAGGAAAAAAGTGGGATGGGGAAGGGAAAGGAAAGGAAGCAAACTCAGGTAATGACTCTTTCATACTGTTATATGCTGAAGGTAGATAATGACCAGACAAAATGGCTGCTGATGCAGTTCTGGCTCCAGATTTTGGAGGGCCCTTGGGCAAGACATCCTCCATGGGGCCCCTCCTTCAGAGGCTCTGGCTTCTCATCCTCATCCCCTTTCTCATCCTTGCTACCACTTGCAGCTTGCTTGACAGGCAGAGAGCCAGTGAGCAAGTAAGCAGTGGCATCTGTTGCTCCTCCTTCCCATCACCACTGTTGTCTGGGCCAGAGCGAGAGGCAGATGAACAAGCAGATTGCAATGGTGTAGAGAAGGAGCAACTCCAGGGCGCTTTTGTCACTGGGCCCCTGTTGGGATGTGGGCCCTCGGCAGCTGCCCAACCAAGCCTACCTGGGTCCCAGCCAGGCCAATAGAGGAAGCCTCGCGGTCTCACCTTTCCCTCTGATCCAGGTAAGTGGGATGGTAAGTGATGGAGATAGTTCTAGTTGGGAAGGAGCCAAGTGGAATTCAACTGAGATGATGGCAGGAAATTTACTGCCCTGCCTCCCCCCACCCCCCTCTCTCTCTCGGAGGCAGCCAGGTGAAATGGCCTAGGTGGCCCAAGCTCCAGCTTTAACAGAGAACCCGTCCCTCCCATCAGATCCCTTTCTATGCAATCCATACAACAATTTATTTGTTGTTGTTTGGTTATTTGTTTTTTTTAAGCATCCATACACCTCTTTTCATGTGTACAACCTTCCAAAGTGACTTTAAAAATTTGAAATGGTGCAGGCTCAGTAAAGATGAATACAGCACAACAAAAGAAGACCACAACCGAAGAGCATTTATAAAGCTCGATAAACCCATCAGACAGACCAAACATCCCAAAGACCCTGGGCATTTAAAAGAAAAAAGATGTTACCTGGCACTGCAAAGTTAACAGCGATGCTGTTAGGTGAGTTTCCTGGGGGAATGAGTTTGAAAGGTGTGGTGGTGCCACAACAGAAAAGGCCCTGTCCCACCTTCCACATCCTGGTTCACCTCATTCAGTGCAGAGATACACAAAAGTGTCTCAGTTGAGGATCTCAGTACCCTGTCAGGTTCGTAGGGATGGGTGAGAATTTTGTTTCAGTTCGGTTTTGATAACAATTTACCAAAATTCAAAAAAATATATCTGTATTTAAGGATGGAAAGAACTTGAGATTAAAACAATCCAAACATTGGAGGAACTGAAAGTGGCAGATTAGTCCATCCAGGTAGAGGGCTTTGAATGCTTAACTCCTAACAGTCTAGGTTTGATTCCCTGTGTATTCAGCCATGTCAGTGCTGAATTAGAGTTGCCACCTCTTTTTTTCTGACAGCTATATGGCAGGCAGGTACAATATGGTCCTCTCCATTTACCTACTGAATTTGGCGGATGCGGACAGGTGAGAATTTCATTTCCATTTGGTTTTGGTAAGAATTTACCAAAATTCACTTCTTCTTTTTTCATATTCGAGATGGAAAGAACTTAAGATTGGGGGGGGGGGGTTTGAATGCAGGAGAAAGCAAAATGGAGAGATTCGTCCATCCCCAGCAACAATGTATTACAAGCTAGGACTAATCTACCATCAAGAAGTACTTACTGAACGATAGCTCCAGATGGCCCATACAAGTGAGCGAAAAACCCCACAACAACCAAAAGCTGACTCTGGTTTTTTGTTGCCCTCCCCACCCCCCACCCCCCCACCCCGGCAAAAGTGTGCCTTTAATTCATGTTGATGGTCATTCTCCAGTACTTTCCCAGAGAATAGAAGAGCAGGTGAATGAAGGATTGCGCTGGATCTGAGTTTCAACTCAATGGGCCCTCTTAACTGTCCACAGGCACCGGCAACTGCCCAACCTTGCTGGGTTCTGGCACCAGCAATGAGAGGAAAAATCCATGACACAGGCTAAGACCGTTTCACCAGCAAGCAACAATGTCTCCCCAACCCCATCAGTCCAGTGAATAAGTAGATTTAAGCATCTAGCGAACAAAGCAAGAAAACGGAGGTGGCTCCTTGTTATGCAGGCACAGAACAAAGATGCTACTGAGTGAAAGCAGTGGGGTCCAGTTCACTCAAGCCCACCACCACATGGGGTTGGGTGCTTTCTTTTTCAGCCCCATAAGCTGCAATGCAACTCTTAACATGTTGGGAGTGCCACCAATACATTTTTAATATAATATTTCATGCATTTTGTATTCAAGAGCCATCAGATGGAACTGTTGAAATCAATAGCTTACAATGAGTGACATGTTGTTTACCTGTGTTTAGATGTGCTGAGATTATGTACACTATGAAACGCTTGCTCATCAGTTGTGGTTGCTGCCTGCACACACACACAACCTAGTATAAGATGTTTGTTATTCTATTTATTTCATTTATACTCCCTTCCCTTAAGGACCTTATACTATAAAAGGGGTGGGGGGTTGGGGTGGCAAGAAATCACTGGCTCAGCAATAGCATTGCTGGGGAAAAGGTATAGTGGTTAAATATCTAAAAATGAGCCAACCATGCGATGCTGTAGCAAAAAATACCAATGCCATTCCAAGTCAAATTACCGGAAACGTTGTATCCCAGTCCATGGGAAAATGGGAAGTGATGTTTGCACTGAACTTTGCCTAGAGTAAAAAAAAATTGAGGCCAGTTTTGCGGGAAGCAAAGAAGAAAAGAGTTTTGATAACATTTGTGACATTTCAGGGGGTGGGGCTGTCCACAAATCGCTAATGGAAATGGTGCATATCTTGACAATTTCGCATGTATTAGAAAGGATAGGATTAGAATGAGCGATGTATGTTTGTGTGAATTGTGTGAGTGAACACAAGTTGACATATATGTGCAAAACAAACCTTTTATGTATATATGTCTATATGTGTGTGTGTATATTACACACACACACACACACACACACTAAAATGTATCTCACAAGGGTACATCTTATTACCCTCATATGTGCACCGGTGTTTGGAAGAGGCCTGCTCAGATAGGACCTCTGCCAGCTACAGTTAGGCAAATGAATACTACGAGCAGGGACTTCTCAGTGGTGGTGCCCTCCTAATGGAATTCCCTACCTAGGAAAGTCCTCCTGAGTCGCTTGCTGACAGCCAGGGCTGGGCAGGTCCCAGCAGGCACTGATATGTACTTTGACCCTCACACCTGCCTATTTCTATAGTCACAGGCTTACCTGGCAGCAGTGACTGAGTCTGGGAAGCCCCACCCCACCATTTTACATTAATATGGCAAGCTGTTTCCCAAACTCAGCTGCTGCCGTCAGGTAAACGTGTGGCAGGGGGTGGGCACTGACTGGGGGAGAACATCACCTGGGGTCCAGCAGAGAGCACCATGCCGGGACCCCCCCCCCCCAACCTCTGAAACCTGGGGCTGGCCCTGTAGACAGTTTTCAAGAAACTGTTGAAAACATTTGCATTGATTCTATGTTTTTCTTTTTCTTGTGTTGAAACTATTGTTGTTGTTGATTATATTATTGTTGTTATTATTATATTGCTCTTTTTTAATTGTCCTATTGATAATGATTTTATTGCCTATTAGATTTTGTATCTGAATAATTTGTTAAACACCCATGAGAGCTCATTCACGAGCTGGGAGGCAGGTGAGAAACTTTAGAATAAATAAATATTATGTTTCCTGCCCTACAAATCACTTCCTAGACCCAAATTGGTCCTTGGCAAGCAGACCGAAAAAAAATAACCACTGATCTAGAGAAATGATATAAGAGCCATCATATACCTCGAATATCCCACTTGGAGGAGCTGTGTCCAGAGGCAACAGTATGACTTGGCAATGCTTCAAGCTATCACATTGACACCCTGGCCACATCGACCACAATAAGGTCAACAGCATGATGCCTGCTCAGCGCGGGACGAATATCATGCTTCCAACACTTTTTTCTCCGTAGCTTTGATAACATTACAACTATGCTTAGGAGGTACAGCCAGTGTGCTCCTTTCTGTTCCTGGTACCCAAAGAGAAAGGGGAGCCTTGGACAACTGTACTGGGAAAGCGGGATTGTTCAGCACCAGCAGTTCAAGATGGAACACTCTCCAAGGAAAGTGCTCCATCTCCGTTCACCTGAAGGACACTTACCTTGCATACTCCCAGCAAGATGTTAGGAGTACTTGGGGTGGCCAGGTGTCCTCTTTTACAGAGGGCAGCCCTCTATTTGAAGGGCTGCCAGAGAAACTGGTTGGCCACTGTGTGAACAGAATGCTGGACTAGATGGATCCTTGGTCTGATCCAGCAGGGCTCTTCTTATGTTCTTATGACTGTCCTATATCTGAAGGCCCAGTTCTGGACCTTCAACTCTAGGTTTGAAGATAAAGAACCATAAGTACAGTTGCCCATCAACAGTTTACACCTAGACAACAGGCTGAACAGGTCACCTGGTCACAGTCTTCCACACTATCGTGAGACGTACTGTATGTCTATTTAAATTATAATAATTATACTGAATGTGCATCTACACCAGACCAGTGTTCTCCAACCTTGGGTCCCCAGATGTTTTTGGCCTACAACTCCAAGCATGCCCCAACCTAGCTATGCTGGCTGGGGCATGCTGGGAGTTGTAGGCCAAAAACATCTGGGGACCCAAGGTTGGAGAACACTGATCTACACATATAAATTAGCATATGCAAATCTTATGCAGATCGATGTCCTCTTTTTTGGCAGTTCATACCTGGCCACTCCACCCATTCTTGTTCCAGGCATCTCCCACTGGAGTCTAGGCTGAGTTGATTTTTCTCAAGCTGTGAACAAGGACTTGATGTTTGGGGAGTCTAAGGGTTAGGTCCTCATCACCTTATCCACAGAGATGGCATAATAAGAAGAGATATCTCACACGTTGTTCACTTTTTTCTCTCAACTGATTCTCCTCCATCCCCCCCCCCAACTTACAAATGGCAATGTAGTAGAATGGCTTGGTGAACACATTTTCCTGTTTCGGTGAACAGGGAGCATTTTACAGAATTCGTAGTGTACGCCTAAGAATTCTTTTTTGGGTCCACTTAAAAATATAATTTTATCAATCTTGCCCAACCTGGTGCCCTCCAGATGTATTGGACAACCATTCCCAACATCCCCAGCCAGTATGGCATCCAACACATCTGGAGGGCCATATATTGATTGGGTGGCATTTTGTGAGAATAGAGAAATGATAATATTCCTGTTTCCTTGTGGCTTCCTTCACTTATCTTGTCCTCGGGGAGGTCCCTGCTATTCCAGCCCTCCTCTATTCTTAAAATAGCAAGCACACCATTCTGAGAAAGACAGATCATACTTAAGTTCCTCTGACATCGATTGGACTCAAGCAGGGCTGATTCAACCAAGAGGTAGAATGAGGTGGTGGCTGTCTTGGGTAGCTGTTTTGGGGTGCACCAGGGCGCACATGTTTATGTGTTTATGCATACGTGCATGCAATGACACTGGGGGGTCATCTGGAATCCCCACGTCAGACCCTAATGCTCAGGTGTTCAGTGGTGCACCCTGGTGTACCATTGGGGCTTGTCCATGCTTCGCTTTTTCTGCAAGTGCTCAAAGATTTATCTCTTGCCCGTTTGCACACTATGGAAACATGGGCACACCTGCAGTCAGCAGCAAGGCACGCTTTCCCAAGCCAGAGAGACTCTAAAAGGTAAGGACATTTAATTCCCTTTTGCCATCCAGCCTGCCTTTGATTAGATCATGCATATGTGCTGCAGGAAGCCAAAGAGTTTGCTGATTTATACAAATGGTTAAGGAAGAGCGACTGTATTTTTAAAACACGGCCAGTGTAAATATACAATCATTAGAGATGTGCTTTTGTTAAAATTGCCAGCCACTACCTACTCATACTGTACCCTTGGGTACTAAATAATTACCCACTTTGTGTAGTTATCTAGATCACTAATTACCCACAGAAATTGGGGTCAGGTGTTAACGGCTTGAAATAAGTATCCTCTAAAGGGTTGGCTTTGCTGTATAAAGAAATGATGTGTTTTTAGCAAAACTTGGAGAGAGAGAAATGTCAAATATGTATCAATTTTCCATTTCTCTGGAGCATATTGTGATAGACACAGAGGATATGGTTGCAGACTTACAACTCTGTAATTGTGCCTATCCCTACACTAAACAGGGAGCATGCTATAGAATCCCAAACTCTCTCCTCCTCTCCCTCTCCCATGAATAGACATATAGATCAAGGGGCTCAGCTTTCCTGCAAAATGTTTCTTAATCTACAAAGCTCTGCATAACATGGAAGTTGCATATATTATGGACTGTATTGCACCCTCCACCCCCTCTCCTTTGGTTGTCCAGCTTCTGGGTAGATCTCCCTATTGGTTCCCATGTGGTTCCTTCTGATGATTAGTTGTTGTGATTTAGGGCAGTTGGTCCTCATGTTCGGAATACCCTTCGTACCCTTGATCGATGCCAAATTGGCAACTTGCGGATATGAGTTAAGGAGGTCCCTACAATATTTGGCACTGGCTGGATTGTTTGTGAGGCGATTTCAGAATGCACCAACCTCTCTCTAGGATTTGGGGACTTAAGCAACGTGGACAATGGGCTCCTTAACAAAGGGACCACTGGCAGGGCTGGCCCTGCCATTAGGCAAAGTGAGGCGGTTGCTTCAGGCAGCAGATGCTGGGGTGGCAGCAAGGTGTTGGAGAAAAGAGCTGGGTGTGCCACACGGCCTGCTGTGTGTCCTCTAAGCTAACCTGCTGCCTTCTACCAGAAACTGGATTCATATGACAAGAAATTCAGCATATAATGCAGATCTCTGATCTGTCCAGCTTTTTCAGGTTCCCCTTCCTGGGACACTTCTTCAGTACACTATTTCGTGATCACCGGAAACTGGAGGGCTTATGCCTTTATAATGTTGTAGTTACTACAGTAAATACCTAAGGATGTACTGCAATGCAACCATGAGTGACAACTCTGCTCAACAGAGCTAGGTGTGATGTGTAAAACGAAAACTGACCCTCTTGTTTTTTTTAATCCAGAATGATCACCTAGTTTAATCCATGGGGATCATCTCTCTGTGTGGCTTTTGCAAGTTTCACACAGTTGATGATGCAGCAGAAAGGGCTCACATGATGTATCCCCTTGCTGGACTGCACCAATTCAGATTCCACGTGGGGAAATGGTATGTTTAATGGAATACATTAAACCAGAATACATTAAACCAGAAACAAAACATTCAAAGCTAACACGTTGGATAGGAAGGGTAGCCTAGATTGTTGTGTGCATGCTAGTTCTGAATATACAGCCTTTAAAAAAATAAAAAATAAATCATTATGCAGCATTCAAATATTTGATCCCATATTTGCAGTCTGAGTGGTACAGTGTAGCAACAGGTTCCTCCCTTGGGGCTGATGATCCTGTAGCTTGGCTTAAATGAACAGATGATTTCCAGATTGGGGAAGAGCACCAATAGGTATTTCTGAGTAGACTATTTGTGGCTATTTATAGTCAAAGGCTCTGGAGCCACTGACCTAGTCTAACCCTGGCTTCATAAAAACCACAGACATCCACTATATATATATATATATATATATTCTGCAATAGCACCTTTTTAACCTTTTCAAAACCTTAATTATCTTGACGTTTTTGCATGCATTCTGGAGGCTAGTGGATTTCACGCTGCATCTTGGAATGCGTTTGAGTAATCACCAATTCCTGTGTCCAAGGGAGACACCCCAGTGACTCAAAAGCCTCTTGAGGGGCCCTCCCTCCACAACCTTTTCTGCAAAGCTTTTGGCTTAACCCCTTACTCCTCATCATCCTTCACTCAACTTAAGCCTCCAGAAATGTAACTGCATTCATAACTGTATGCTTTCCTTTCCTATGCGGCCACCCCCCACACACACACTTAGCCTTGCCCAAACTGGCACTCCTAGATGTCTTGGACTACAGCTCCCATTCATGGCCATGCTGACTGGGGATGGTGGGAGTTGTAGTCCAACACATCTGAAGGGCATGCGGTTGGGGAAGACTGCCTCTCTGAGTAGTTCCTTAAATTTGCCCCTTTGGCATCTCCTCCAAGCAAGGTCACCATGTAGAATGTATGCCGTCTCCATTGGTTAGGATACTTGGGGTATAGCACAACAAATATAGTTGGTTCTGTGTTTGTATTAGTGGCACCAGCGCTATCATTTTAGGAATATTTCATTCAGTTCTTTCTATGTGCCCATCCCCTTATATATAGACCATTAAAAAAAAAAACCTAGGAGACGACCAGTACCTTAGTTATACCTTATATAGAGAGGAGTGAAACAAAGAGGCACCCTCATAAGTGTGGGACTAGATGCTCTTAATTAAGACTCATCAGCCTCTCTTTCATGAGGAACCTCAGGATATCAGGTATTCTGCCGCAAAATTCTCTTCCCTCTCCGTTTTTACTATCAAAATGACTTATCATTGCTAATATTAACCCACCTGGAACACTGCCACAGGAAGCTGGTTTTGGAATGAGGCATCATCACCTGTTCTCTGCATGTGGTCCTATGCATCCAGGTGTGTAAATACCAAGTCCCCAGTGAGGGCCTACCTGCTGGGATTTTGTAACCTAAGTCAAGTGTTCTGCATGCACAGCACACGCACGTGTGCACGCGCGCGCACACACACACACACTTGTCATCTTCCTGGGAAACAACACCCACTGCTTTCTTGTCATACTTTATTGCTGGCTGGCTTTATTGTTAATGTCATTGACCTTTTCTTGAGAGATTTAAGGCACAATCCTATGCCTGTGTGTTTAGTCAGAAGAAAGCCCTACAACTCCCAGCATTCCCCAGCCAGCCATGCTGGCTGGGGAATGCTGGGAGTTGTAGGACTTCCCCCCCCCCCATCTAAGCGTGATAGGATTGTGCCCTTAGTGATCCGTGAAATGTGTGGGACCTGGGACGAGCATAGGGTGGCTGAGGAATGCTTAGAAAATGCGCAACATCTCTCTCTGTGTGCATGTGTGCGCGTGTGTAAGCCTCCCTTTCCTAGAAACACCATCTGACTGATGAGTTCATATTTAAGCCAAGGGCATATAGCTGGTGCAGTTAGCACATATTGCAAATATAGTCTGTTCTTCTGGGTGAGGGAGGGCATACGCAAACCCTGCCGCTAAGTTAAAGTGGTGGATGGGCTATTTTGGAAAGTGCACGTGGGGCGGGGAGGCAGACAGGGAGGAAGAGACTAGAGGCTTTCCTGTCATCCCCGCCATGAGACAGTAGGTCTCTTTCCCTTAATGCCTTCTTAATGTAGCTGTTTCTAACAATATACTGCAATAAAGGAGGGGATGGTTGGGTCTGGGTGGGGTTGGAGCAAGGCGGAAAGAAACCGAGATAGCTGTGCGTCCTTTTATTCATCGCATGGAGGGGTGGACGACTTAGGACTGTACCCCCCCCCCAATTCTTTAACGCCCTCCTTTCTTTCTTTTTTTGGTTCATGGTGGGGTGTTTTGTTTTGTTTTTAATGTGAATGTGGGATACTTCATCTGTGCCAAACTGTCTGGGGAGGGGGAGGGGCGAGTGACTTTTTATTTAATAATAATAATAATAATAATAATAATAATAATAATAATAATAATATCGTTATTATCATTATTATTTGTACTAGAACAGAACAGCGTCTGGTCTTACCCCGACCGCGCTGGTGTATTCCTGGTCTCATTAGTAGTCAGGTTGATGGTCTGGAAGTATCCGGTGCCTTTCCCATCCAGTGAGAGAAGGATGTAGTTGCGAGGCTGGGGGGGGGGGGAGAGAAGCGAAGAGTGAGAGGCGAGGAAGAGGATTAGGGTTCATTCCAGCCGTGCGAAGAGGATGGTGACATCCCAGCTTTTGGAGATGTGAGCACTTGTAAGGTGTTGGGTAGGTGGGTTGCTGCGGGGGGGGGTCATTACTCGCAGTAAAGATCAGGGAAATGGTGATGTCTATGGACAGTGGAGGTGTGTGTGTGTGTGTGTGTGTGTGTAAATAGACAGTATATACAAGCAAGCTTTCAGATGGATGGCACTGAAGTGTGTGTGTGTGTGTGTGTGTGTGTGTGTGTGTGTGTGTGTGTGTGTGTGTTACGCATGCATGTGTGAGTGTAAGAAGGGGAAAGAAGAAACGAAAGAAAGGAAGGAAGGGGAAGGAAGGAAGGGGGCAGTGTAGTCTACTACATTTCATCTGGTCGTTGATTCCAGCCCCTTCAGTGCTGTCCTTCAACAGCCTCCCTTGCACTATATATATATATATATATATATATATATATTCTGTTCTGTCTCCCCATCCCTTTTCTTCCCCCCCCCTCCAATCCCTATCACCACAAAACCTCGGCTGTCTTCCACTCCTAGCACCCCCCCGCCCCGCTTTCTGCTTCAACCACTTTATGCTGCGGCGTCTCTGCAACCATTCCCTCCCCTTCTAAAAGAGAGCGAGCGAGTCGCGAGAGCGAGCGAAGGGGGAACTTGGAAAGAAAGCAAGGGAAAGAGAGGGGCGACTTGTATAGCTTAACGATGCCGGTTACTGGCTGCAGAAAGGTGGAGAAAGAGAGAGGGAGGGAGGGAAGGTAGAGAGAGGAAGAGAGTTGAAAGCTTGGGCGTGGGGGGGATAGGGTGGGGTGATTTGCGGGTGGGGGGGGGGCAAGGAGACAGAGAGAGAAGGAAAGGGTCCCTGGTGGCGACCTGCAAAGGTGAGCAAAAGGATGGATTCTTCCCACCCACCGACCCACGCGCCCCCCACCGTTCTCTTTTTTCCCCTCCCCTCCCCCCGCTTTGTAGTGGATTTGGAACGTTGGTAGTTTGTGTTTAGAACGTTGACAGTGAAAGTGAGAGCGCGGGGGAGGCGGGGGTTGCGGCGGGGGGGGGGGGAGAAGGAGAGATCCGAATGCAAAGTTGGACGGTCTTGGCAGTCGCTGCTGCCTTGTCTGCTCGTAAACGAAACGGAATGGGAGGGTGGAAAGAAGAGGTTGGCGGAGATTTCCGGCGGTGGGGGTGCGGAGAAGGGGGGAAATCTCCACCATCTCTCTCGCTGGCGTCGAGATTTATTTAGTTTCCTTTTTAGTTTTCACTCCCACTCCTTTTTTTTCTCCCCCTTTTTTTCTTTTTTGGCTACATAAAAACTGGATGGCTAATATTTGCCCAACACACACTTTTTTTGCGCTGGGGGGTGTGGTGGGGAAAGGAATTGGCAAAGGCCTATCTATATCTTGGGTCCGGTGTTGGGAAGGGGAGGGGGCAGAGATCGGTGTTGTAGTAGGAAGGTCGTCCAGAAATATGAGATCAAAGTGATTTCTTGTTTTGTTGGAGCTGGGGGTGGCTGGCGGGCGGGGGGGAGTTGCAAGGCTTACGCTCACTGGAAACCAGTGAAGAATTGTCAAAAGCTCTGTGGAAGAAGGCGGCGGCGGGGGAGGGGGGAGACCGTCTTAAGAGTTATTGCGGTCTACATTTATATCAATTAGGTGCTTGGTTCTTGTGGGGGGAGACAAGAGACTTCTCCGCCCCCCCTTCCCTCCCCCCCCCCCAGCAGCCTGTTGCCAGTTCGCTCTTGCAGACTGTTGCAAAGTGATTATTCTCTTCAGGTCTCTTCCCCCCTTTCCTCCTCCTCCTCCTTCCCGAAATGGAGGCTAGCCAGGGGATGTGGGGCTTTTTGGAGGGGGCGGCTGCACCAGCTCCCTCTCCCCCCTCCCTCCGTCCCCTTCCTCTCCCCCCCCCTCCACAGACGAACCGGAGCTGGCTGTTGTTAAAACTGGCCTTGATTCTGAACCATCCAGGGCCGCACTTTGCTAGGCTGATGGGGGTGGGGGAGAGAGAGAGAAGGCGTGAAAAAAGGAAGATTTGTGTGTGTAATATATATAAAAGGTCCATTTAAAATATATATAACAAAAATGGTTCAGGGCCAGGCTTCTGCTCCACATTCGCACATAGACACAGTCAGACTGGTGTTTTTGTCTTTCCTTGTCTCAAAATACAGAGGTATATATAGCAGCTTTTAGAGGCTGGGTTGGTTCCTTTCCTAGATTCATTTCTCAACCTAGAAAAGCCTAAATCCACTTATTCCTTCCCACCATACACTCTCTTTCCCCCTCCCCTCTTTCTGCTTAAAAAAAAAAATCTTTTTTTTTTTTTGCTCTGCTTTTGTTGAAGACTGGACCCTTCGCCACCTCCAAAGGGTGAGTTTGAAAATGCTTTCCCCACCTCCCTCCGGAGTATTTTATGATGCCTTTAATCCCCCCCCCCGAATATTACTTTCCAAAAGGCAGATGATGGGGGGGGGTATATATGCCGTTACATTCTTGCATGTTTAGTTTCTGCCAGGTGAATAGTTTTGCTGTAGAATGTGTCTGCTTAAGTTATGATGCACGACTGCAAAATGTCCACTCTTGGTAAATATTCTATGTAATTTAACAATAAAAATCTATTGAATGTCATTTATTGCTTGAAAGGATCTCGCTTTTCTTTGCTTTTCTTTTTGTACCAACTGTTTGAATGCATTCTCCTTTTCCACATATAAGCCTTGTGTTTTCCACCTAGGTGTGTTGGTTTAGGATTTTCTAACCTTGACACCCATTTTTTTCTTGATATTGTTTGGTGTGTGGGGGGGGGTTCCTCTCTCCCCCACCTCCCAATGTTGGACTGATGTATTTATGGTTTGCAGATAAAAAGAAATAATATTAACTTTTGTGGCATGCGAGAAATCGTGGACTGCGCCCCTCTCTGTCCCTGAGACCCTAACTTGTGACGTTTAGTTTTTAAGTCCACGGGTTAGGCTCTTGGGAGCCGTGAGTTGTGCCACTGCATCTTTCTCGAGTCTATTATGAATTAGTGAAACTTGGAAAAGAAAACTTGCTTAAGTTCTTACCATTGTGTTAGGGTGGTTCCTTTCCCCATTCCCACCCCTCAAAAAAAAAAAAAGAAAAAGAAAGAAAAGTAGGTGGTTTGTAACATCTTGCCACAAAAACACATCTAAATATGATATTTCTGTGTGCGCGCGCGTGCCCACGCATCCGTTTTCATATAAAGAATTGAGTTGGCTCATTCTTTTGTATGTGTGCACAACGGACAGCTTGCAGGTTCATGTACGCAAGTTATAGGCACTGATGTGAATTCGGAGATCCAGGAATGGGCACCTCTATGAATATCGGTCAATATAGAAATGGGAAAGGTGTGTTTTTCATAGATACGGTGGAACTCCGTTTATCTGGACTCCACACACCCGATTCTTCTATGTGATTTCTTTTTTAAATGTCCCGATCGACAAGACTCCGGCATACTTTATCCTGCACTTCACATGCTGGCACTTCTGTGTTTTGATATATTTAAATTTTCCTCTTGATGTCCGGATATCTGGAGTTCAACCGTATTGATATAAAGAAATATAGATGATAAATATATCTAATTGGTCAGGGTGATAAACGTTTGCCCTCCTTGTGGGCCTGTCAATAAAAGCAGATACCCCCCCCCAGCACACGCGCGCGCGCACACACACACACACACACACACCCCTCTGGCCACACACTTTATTGAGAGCAGCACACAGTACCCTCAGAGCGTAATAGAAATGGCTCAGTACCTTGGTGCTTGACCTCAGTCCATCTCTCAGCTGAAATCCCAGCATGCCACCTTCTTCTGAGTTTAAAACGGAACACTATCTGTTAGGCAGATACCCTGTGGACAGAAATACAGTGTATAGTGGGGACTCTGTGTGTGTGTGTGTGTGTGTGTGTGTGTGTGTGTGTTATTTTCTTCTGTACATGTGTCTTTATTTTTCTTTTCAGCATTCCGTTCAAGACAAACAGAATAACTTATGGTAGCAAACAGCTGTTTTTTTGCTGCATGTGTCAAGTTCCCCATCCCCTGTTTTAGGATCCAAATCCAGCTTATTATTTTTTTTGTAAGAAATTCAGTCAATGTGAAATTAACAAAAAGGTTGTTTATTTGTTTTTAATGAAATTGTTCTTTTAGTGTGCATGACCGGTATCGTATTTGTTATGGCTGCGGTTGTTCCTTATTGCTTCCTTTCCTAAGCAATTCATAATGAGGTTATTACGGTATTGTCTGATGATGGTCCTTTTTGGTTTAACATCATGCACGATGCAGCAAATGTGGTAGAGGAAGGTGAGATAATCTAGCACTTGCCAGACTAGGGATGCGATTCTGTGCACACATCTGATTGAACTAAATGGCTATTCCTTTTGAGAACATATGCATAGGATCGGGCTGTAGGACTGCAATCCACTCCATGGTTACACCTGGAAGTAAGTAAAGATGCATAAGATTAGGTTGCATGTCTGACTGTTCAAGCCATGTAAGTGGAAAAGATATTTGCAGAATCACAAACCCCTGTATGACTTTCACCGTTTTAGCGCCTCCTTAAAATTAAAGGCAAAATATAAATTATTATATTGATACTGATATAATGATTACATTGATATTTGCCTCCTTAAAATTAAAGGCAAAATATCAATTACATGTTATCATTTAAGCTGTAAAATATATATCCTCACTTTAATGTTTAATGCAGATAAATGTTTTTTTGTTGTTGTTGCATCAGAATTCATAGATAACTCACCTGATGTGATTTTGTTATTGCTGTTCTGCAGCAAAACATGTTGAAGCCTCCCAAATCTTTTACTGTACACCTAAGAATAATGAGAGGAAGTGGAGGGTTTGTTTCTTTTGCTCTGCTCTGCAATGATTCATTAAAACAGATCTTTAACATTCATTTCTTTAAAAAAAAACTTTTTTGAAAAAAAAACATGCGATGTTTCGTGCAGTTCATTCTTTCCCTGTCTTTGTGTTAACAATTTTTCACAAACTATCCCTGCGCAGGTATTATGATCTTTGAATGGGAGAATGGAAAATGAAACAAAACGAGGCGGTTGCTCTTTTTACAAACAAACAAACAAACAAAAATTCGGCAGTGCCAACTGGACTGTATCCACAAATTCAAATTGTGCAGAATAATATGGTCTAGCAACCTAGGTGCTATGGAAATGATCTCTTTCCATAGCCCCGTCCCTTGGGAGCACTGGTAGATTTGTCAGTGCATGCGGACGACTGCTGGGTAATAGATTCCATAGGGATACAAGGTGTAAGGCAACAATGCATAAGAATGCCGTGGCTCCCTCCTTCTGCAGCACCAGGCAGGTTTCCCCCTCCCTCCTCCCAGAAGCACATCACTGAAGTTCAGTGAAATGAATAACATAATTGGGAGTTGGTTCAATCACTACCAGTCTAGACTAGCCCAGACACATCAATTAGAGGGGGGCTGTCTTTTTTTTTTTAAAGGGAAAGCACACTCAAAACAAGAAGGCCTTTATTGATATTGATCTCCTTCTCTTTTCCCAAAGTGCAAAAAAAAAAAAAAAAAAAAGGTGGGGGGGGAGGAGAGAGAGAGAGAGAGATTGGGGGTTATTGAGAAAGCAGGACCTTTGAGAGAAAACAGATATAATAACTGCAATATAATGCACGCCTTTCTCTCTTCTGCCCCTCCTTGTCAATATCTTTCACATTCCACCTTTTTTCGGCATGTGAGGGAACCTATAGACTCAAACTAGCTGGCATTTCTGTCATCTAAGAGCTGAAGGTGGTGCTGGAATTTAATTGCATTATAAATGTATCCAGTTGGAAGAATTTCTGGGTAATCAACCAGGAATCCATCTGAATAATCCGAAGCAGGTTTTCTTTTGCTCGTTCTAACAAATCATTCTTCCTCTCCCCTACAGAAGGGCCCCCACCCACCACCTCCCTTCCCCTCTCCGCAACGCATTATATTACAAAGTTCTGATAGCAGCCTCAACCTTATAAAATCAAGAATGAAACTTGGGCTAGTCTAGAATTCCTCCAGTGTTTTTGTAACTGTGTGTGTGGTGCTGGTGGTGGAGGTGAGGCCGGGGAGGAGGGAATAACTTAATTTACAGGAAAAACTGCAGAAAAAGTAGCTGGCCAAGTTTGACTACATTTAATTATTCCCCCCCCCCCTTCATTTTTGTTTAGTTTGAATCAGGTGACAAAGCAGCACTAGAAGTTCTTGGTTAGTTTTAATTACCATATATCTAATATCTCTTAATAAAAGGTATCCTGTCATGCCACTCTGCTAATCTGTTTGAAAATAATCGTATCTTTAAAAACTCGCATTATTATATTCCCTTTTTTCTTTTATTTCCAGGTGTGTGCGTGTGTGTGTATGCGCCAAATTCTTTGAACAGAACATTTTGCACTAGTTAAAATCAGTAGGATTGAGTCTCTTATATTTCAGGAGTTCTTGCTTCTCCGTGTTAGACTGTCCAGGCCTATTCTTTGAAAGTTCTTTGTTCCACTTGTGTTTCAAGAGCTTTTGAATGCAGGTGGTACAGAGCAGCACTTGGAGGCTAAAATGGAGTCCAGTTTTTCTATCTTTCCCTTTCTAATTCCTTCCAGGGCGTTTTTAAGTGTTTTCTTGGACCCATTACCAATTAGATGGCTGACATACAATTAAAGAGCTAGTGCTGATGAGATGATTGATTTGTTCCTAATTGATTTCTAATTTTAAGCTCCTTTCACATTATAAACCCCTCGCCAGGACAAAACAAAACAAACCTCAGCTTTGGTAGGGGGTCTATTTGGGTGTGTTTGTTTGTTTGTTGTTTTATCGCAGGCTCACAATTTTAAAATGTCAGTGGTTATTGAGATTTTAGACTCATCGTTTGAATGCAGTTCTTTGTCTCGCCTTTTAAGATCGGTCATGTTCCATTCTTCAAATGGCTTAAATAGAGACCCGTTGGACTCTGCTACATTATACAGAGAGTCATATACTATTTTTCCTCCCTAATAATTTTTTTTGGGGGGGGAGTTTTCCTTAAATGGTTGTTGTTATCCCCATGTGGTCTAGAGCTGTAGATTCTGGCTTCATCCCACAAAGGCTACTTCATGGATACTAGATGCAAAAACTAAGATGGAATATAGGAAGCAACAAGAGGCAGAACTTGGAGATATTGTTGTCTTACAACTTTTCTAAATGATGGTACCCGCCAGGTTTATAAGGGGAGCCCTCGCATTAACAGATCAGCGTTTCTGGTTTGTGTTGGCCCTTTCCCCCCATGGCTCAGAGAGGAAAACCCATCCTGGGTCCTCTGCTCTAGAGAACACACACGTTGTTTCAATAATCCAGGCAATAAATGCTAATTAGTACTGCTCAAGGACCCTATCAGTCAGAGCAATTATCATAATTTACCTCTTTCTTGTTAAATGCATTCCTTGCTAATTTACATTTTTAGAGGAACAATTGGACTGTTGCTTCTTCCTTATTGAAGGGCTGGCTGTTTTTTCCCCTCCCTATTGTATTTTCAAACCTCTAAATCCCGTAGTGGTTCCCCCCCCCCTCGCCCCCGCATATAATATATATGCGTTTAAACAAATCTATTTTCTCATTTCCTTCTCTGCACTGCCCCCCCTCCAAAAGAAACTCTTGCTGAGAAGAACAAAGGAAGGCACTCACTATAGAGGCATAATTAAGAATGAACAGTAACAGCAGATAAAGTATGTGATATGACAACATATTTCACTCCACAAAAGTAGAGATAATTAAATAATTCATTTGTATTCATAGCTAATTAGCACAAAAATCTTTTTTATCCCCTCCTTCAGAAGCCATGAGGAAAATAGATCTCATAAAACTGAACACTATAAGCTGCGATTTTCAAATGATCGTATCTTTTGTGTGTCCCCCCCCTTTATTTCCAGCTGATAAAAATCAGTTCGAGGTTACTAGGAGTTGTGTGCGTATCAATTAGGCCTCCTTCATTATGGCTCTTTACTCTCCAGAAAACAATTAGCTATTTGCAAACTTATATATTTATATATCTGATATGTGTACTGCGGGCAGGAGTGCCCAATGTGAATTAATGACAATAAATAAAACACGGATTAAGAAAATCAGGTCCACAATAATTGATCTCACTCTTTTTGTGTAGTTACAAAAATGGATTCATGATCAGGCATGGATTTGTTAATGTGCCAAGGATTCAACAACTGAATTGCTTTGATTTATAGTTTGCGCACGTACCCTGGAGTTTGCTTCTGATCTTCTGACATGGCTCATTGGGAAACTACTTCTCTCTCCCTTTCCCCCTACCTCCTGCCCCCCTCCTCCATTTTAATATTGTTGTTTTTTTAAATTAAAAAAAAAACCTACAACATGCCTGCCAACTTCTAGGAACAGTCTGGGACACCACCAACCCCTTTTCCACTTGCATTTTTAATTTGGAATCCAATTATAGCCATGGATTCTCTCCACATTGTCAGGGATGTAATTCAGGAGGGATTCTGCCATAGGACATTCCTTAAACTTGCTGGTGAACTTCCGGTGAAGTAAACGAGATCAGAGTGGGACTGGGACCCTCAGTCGTGGGGATGGGGGGAGGCTCTTTTTCTCCTTCAAGGGCATGGGTCTTTAAGCAGGCGCCACGGTCTACGCATCACAGACAGGAGCACAATAGGGGCAGTCTGCCTTTGGTTCCTCCTGCAAATGAGCAGACACCACAAAGATGCACCTGCAAAGCAGGGATGCTGTTGTTGGAAACTGCCTTTTCAACAGCGATTAACAATATCACCACACACTGTTTTTGGATAAACGTAATTATACTGCAAGGTCCACAATGTACATACTGCTTTCTATGTACAGATATATGTATTACCTATGCTGACTCATCTCTGATGATCTGCTGCTTGTATTTAAGGTAATTAAAAGTGACTCATACTGACATGAAACCTGGCAATGTTGGGAATGGCATTCTGCCTTGTAGAAACCCCTTTCCTGTTATCCAGAGACTGGTACCAAATTCACAGTGTTGCCTGAGCCAATGGGTAGCACTTTCGGATGGTCTTGACTTCAGATCATCCAAATAATTTGGATATCCCTCTTGGCCTTTGGGAGAAATGAGATTGCATTTGTCTCAATGGCAGTTAACTTCAAGGATTGCTTGACTCTGTCTGCAATTGTTGGAAGCATACCAGTCTGTACTTCACAAGATCTTACATTTTTCTTGCTTTGTGCCAGGATCTGGAGGCAATGCAGCCAGAGCCAGGGGTTCAAAACTCAGTTATGCTAAGTGCTGGACAATTAGTCTTCTGAGCAGAAAGTGTCAAGAACGGATTTACAGAGAAATGGTTGAGGAGGACTACCAAAAAGGCTGAAGTGATGTCAACTGTACTGTCTCAGCTCATTGGTGATGGCCAGTGGTAGAGCTGAGAATTAACATCTGAAAAAGGCCGCTCATTTGACCAGTATAGTCAATAGGAATGGCTTTGCATATGCTTCTTTGTGTCTGTGAACTGGTCACTGGCCACCACTCTATCATCTGCAACTGTACGCATTCACAGACATGGATGGTCTTAGAAGACCTGGGGAAATAATCAAAATGCAGTCATGCCTTGGATTGAGAGCAAAATTCGTTCCAGAAACGTGCTTGTAATCCAAAACACTTGTATATCAAAACGAAATTCCCCCCAAAAAAAATTTGTACAGAGATTTTTAATTAAAGCCGTACTACAATACTTGTATTGCAAGACTGTCGCTTGTATATCAAGTCAAAAATAAATAAATATTTAAAAATTTGCTTATCTTGCAAAACGCTCTCAAACCCAAGTTACTTGCAATCCAAGGTATTACTGTATATGGAGGAATACGATGCCTACAGAATTTATATAGAGCCCCATTGACAGGGAACTAGAGGTACACAAGAAATAGAGATAGGAAGGAACTCCAGGTAGTCAAGGTTCAGGGGGCTGCGGCCGAAGCTGGCCGAGGGTAGTCATCCTGACATCAAAGCTTGTTGGCCAATGCGATGTGCAGCTAATACAGATTAGAGGATTATAATTAGCTATTGAACAAAAGGTTTTGGCCATTCATCAATGTGGCAAGGAATACGCATTAAATGTAGATTGCCAAAAGAAAAGGAAAAAGCACATGACACCTAATTGACTGCCTCATAAGGTACATTGGCAAAATATTCAGTCGTCTATATGAATGTGTTCATGGGTCAAAACTAGTCTCTCTGAATTAAACAATGGTCAAGGATGGTGGTGTCCTTATGTGAATCTTCAAGCACTGATGCCTGGTGTTTTTAATGTTTTAAACTAGCCATTGTGCTGCTCGTGGTGAGACACCTGTTATTTGCTATTGCCTAGTGCCTTAGATGGCTTTCCCATAGCTCTTTGTTTGGCGGCATCCTCCTTCCATGGTGACTTGTATTCTGTACAAAGAACTCCAGCGCATGCAACCTACACCACCCACCCCTCCGCCCCCCACTTGGACAAAATTAGCTGTTGGTGCAGATGATTACAATCACTGTGTTTTTGTTTTGTCTTGTTGCTTTGCTTTTAAAGTGGGGTGGGGGGATCAGTGTAGACACCACTATGCATTTGGATACTTTTAATGATGTTCTGCAGCCAAGAGGTAGATTCCAGATGACAGTGAAGACATTTTTTTTTCCTTTGTTGAATAAAAAATTGTTAAGGCCCCTCCGAAGTAAGCAGCACATTTGGACTTGGTAGGATTCAACATCTTGCTGGTGATTTCTTTAAGTACTGCTACCAAAGTGTTTTGTTTAAGTGCTGGTGTTTTCTTTAAGTGCTACTACCCAAGCAAACAGCAAGGCAGTCAACCAAATTAGTGTCCATTGTCTTTGCTCCTACCTTAGAAAGTGAAGTAGATCAAGGAACTAGTGAGGGTGAGGATATTTTCATACTCACAAAGAGGTTGGTCCTAATGAATATACAGGGAATTGAAGGCTCCACCGGAAACTCTATTTATGGTGGATAATGTGGTAATGCTTTGGGACGGCAAAAATTTTGGAGTTGCTAAATCAGCTGAGACTAGTGCTGTGCCAAATTTTCAAGGTGTTCAGGACTTTTTCTTTCTGTCCCCCCTTCTTCTCTTCCTTTTTTTTTTTTTTTTTTTTGCAAGAAAGCTACAGTTGCAGGGGATGCAAAGTTCCTCCTGAGAGAAAAAGCATCCCTTGAGAAAAATCACTTTTTGCACCAAGGAATGCAGAGTGCTTTGTCACGTGGTTTGCCAAAGAGGGGGGTAGGGAGATAAGGCTTGCAGAGTGCATGAGCTTCTTTAAAGTGGCCATTGATCTGGATGCTTGGCATGCTGCTTGCCAAGTGAGAAGGAGGGATGGTGCCGTGAGGTTCCTCTTTTTAAAGGGGCAGCTGCCATTTTAAAAGAGGTGAAAGTCCTCACTTCTGTTCATGTGCACCCCAAAAGATTCCCAAAGTGGAAGGCTCCACTTTTGCAGAGGGTGAACTATTTTGTGATTTGGGACCCTCTGTTTCATTTCCACACTTGCAGAGATGTTGTCTGTGGGTGAACTCTCTGTCTACAAAGATTTATTTATATCAGTCAAGACCTTTACTTTATTGTCATTTGGAACCAGAGTTTGTTGAAAGAATATGTGGGTTTGGTTTAGAGATCTGGAAGGAAAATAAACTGTGAGTTTTGCTCATATTAAGCCACTCGTGTGTCTTCCCTGAGCATCTTCTCTCAGGTGTTCTGCTCTGAACTGGCAAAATTTCAGTGACAATTTTGGGATGTGCAGAATCATTCCACCCTTGAGGAAATTTTCTAGTTTCTTGCCTCCACTGGTATTCCTTACAAGTTATTCGTTGCCTGCAGAAATCTAGTATTCTCTTTGTCTTTCACTTTCAGCAAAGTTTCACTAATTCCTCTGGCTTGGTTATTCCAATGTGATATCCCATTGAAGTAACCAATTAATGACCAAGGAATCCAAATTTTTGGGCCCCCCAAACTCATTTCACATTTTGCTTTAGGTGAAATTAGGGTAGCCAGTTATTGGCCAAAAAGAGGAAGTGCAGCACCAAAAAAGAGGACAAAAGAGGACACTGAGTTGCATAAAATAGGTGTGTGTGTGTATAATTGTATACAATATATATTGTGATATATATATATATATATATATATATATATAATTTTATTTGGTATTGTATGAATTGCTGTCAGCCACCCAGAGAGCCTCAGCTATTGGGTGGTAAAGAAAGGAAATTAATAATAAATATATGCAAATGCAGGAATTATTATTATAATTTTAAAAGAAATACAGTGCATCTCAGCATACTGTGGAAGTCTGTGGCAAGGTGACCTATCTGCTGCCCAGGTGCTCGCTGTTGATGGGCAACAATTTTTCTGATGCTTTATTTTTAAACCTGACTTGGACTGGGCAACTCTTCAAACAGAGGATGCCTTCAAACAGAGGATGGTCCTCTGTAAAAGAGAACACAAGGCCACTCTAGGTGAAACTGAGATGGGAACTCTAATGATCCAGAACCAAAGAATGTCAAGGCCATTGAGCAGGGCTCAAACTGACCCCCTTTTGTGACAGTAGCTAAAAAGTTTGTTTTTAGAAGAATACGGGGAAGGGATGATTGGTTAAACCTGGGGGGGGGGATTCAGTAGTGGGGCTTATGGATTTCATTAATAGTCCCCTTCCTCCTCCCCTACCCTAATAATTTGGGTTCTGCCACTGAATACTAGTTTTGCCCCTGTTCTTAAATCACTTTTTGTTGTTGTTGCTTGAATTCCTCCCACAATCAGATCCATGCAGGTGCTTTTAATGTATTATAATATATTTTTAAAAAAATTAGGCAGACACTCACTCTTCCACTGAGGAATTCAGAATGGTGTCCCAGTTCATCAGTCTCCCATCCAGGCATGTATGGACCAAACCTTCTTAGCTTGAGTGGTGGAATCATGTGCCTGCCTTCTGGCCAACACCTGGACCAGGAGCCTTATGGAAGTCATTTGAGGCAAATGCAATAATGTGAATTCTGGGTAGCATCAGCTGGCTGAAATGGATACAGCGATCTGTGTTTTATACAAGAAGCACCTGCAGATTTAAGCGAAGAGCATAAACGGACACCCTCCCACCCATGAGCTCAAAATTAAATAAATCTTCCCAGTTTCAAACCATCCCATCTGGCAGCATCTTAATTCTACAAAATGCTGGTGTTCTGATGGAAGAATTCAAGGACAGTTTGGAGGATAAACCACTGGAGCAGCCTTCCCCAACCTGGCTCTATCCAACACATCTGGAGGGCATCAAGTTGGGGAAAGCTTCTCTAGATGTTCTCCTGGGCAAGTCCCTTTGAAATAAATGGAGCAGGAGAATGCTGCTGTGGACATTTGAAATAAATGGAGCAGGAGAATGCTGTGCCCTTGGATGTTAGTCTCCTTTGTCATGTCAGAAGAACTTAGCCGGACACCTGGTTTGCAAATTCTGTATTGCCTGAGTGTCCAAGCATCTTATAATAGGGATCGGCAAGTGAAATCCACTGAGACAAATCTGGCCCTCTGAAGGTTACTGGCTCGCCCTCCCAGTTACCAAACCAATTCAGAGGCAACAATGGGAGTTGGGGAGTGGTTTCTGTGGCATTTGGACTCAGTGATAGCCATCGGGGGTGAATTGGAGCCTTGGTCAACTAAGACCCCATTACCTTTTCAAGTGGCCTTCTACTAAAAACTAGTTCAGTGGTGCTGTGACTCCAGCGGTGTAATGGTAAATTTTGACATGCAGGCACTCACCTTGACAGTCCTCATAGCCATGCTGGGAAACTCAATTTCCCCCCAGTTACTCTGAGGATTACAGCTAAGATCTGAAGGAAGAGGGAAGCCTGAAGGGGGTGGCAGATGACATTATTCTCCCTGCTGATCAATTATTTTGGGCACTTCAACCCTGCAAGCCCTGGCTCTGCTACACCACTGCATGACTCACTTGGACAGGAAATGCTCCAGCTTGAATGCTTGCAAGCAGGATCACAGCTGGAAGCACTGCGCTCACCTCCTCAGCTTTCCTCCTCTTTCCATGCCCCAAGGCCCAGAAACTTACTTTGGGACAAGAGGAAGGTGGTGGTGGAGTGGATGAAATAGTGGGGACTCCCAGGTCCCGTTGGAGCATCTTTTCCCACTAGGGACTGTCATTGGGACTACAAGTGTGTCATTTCCACCAAGGAGAAGCTCCAAAACTCTCAGAATCCACATGCCTTTATGAGTGTTCAATCAGTATGCTTGAAAAGGCTCCACCCCTTCTGGGGTGAGTAGTAAGATGTTCACCCATCCCTACAGTTGCTGACCAGTCTTAAAGAACATGAGTAACAGTCCCAAGAGCTCTTAGTTTCTGGTATTAATCTCTGGTTTCTCATCCTAGAAATTGCAATAGGGCCCGGGCCCACATGCCATCATGATCATTTGCAAAATGTGAGATTTGCTGCACAGCTTTTGAGTATCTCAGTCATGGTGGCATTTGCATTTGAAATTTCAGGTTTTAGACTGGTACTTTTACAAGTGTTTCAGCTCTGTGTGAAAAGGAACTGGACATAGCCTTGAGAGCAGTTCATATTTCTTTAAATTAGGGTATCAAACCAAGACACTTATTCTTGCTTGGCTTTACCTTACTTTTTCTTCATCTTATGTGAACCAATTTGAAAGAAAGAAAAAGAAAGAAAGAAGCCCCAACACAAACATAGGTACAGCTTGGTTTGAAACAACTTTAATCAAATCCATTACTACAGGTGCGTTGACCTATACCACCATCAGTGTTTTCACAAAATACCTGAGCGAGTAACCTGGTATTATGAACAAAGGAATTATGCTGAGGTATGAACTGTGGAAATTTTTAGTTGCTTTGAGATTCTAATAATACCTAACACTTAAAGGCAGAACTTGTGTCTTTGAGGATTCCTTTGGGGCCACTCAACTAAAATGGTCATCTAGCAACATGGTCTAATGACCATGTGATGTTTGTGGCAGATCCATCCTTTAGGCAAGCCAGTATTTCAGAATGCCCTGTGTTAGTCACAGTCATAGGCTTGTCCATCCCAGGACTTACACTAGACCGGACAAGAAGCCATTCTAGAAGGAAGAAACAGGAGTCCAGTTGTTGTTATATGCAGGGGCATACACTAACTATTAGATTCTACATTTGCTAAGCCTGTTTTTGCATCCTGCATTGTATTCCTAAAAATCCCAAGCCTTCTGTCTACTGCAGCATAATACAATCAGTAGAATCAAATATTAAATTATTTCCTAGACTGTACCACTTCAGGTTGCCTGGAGGATTGTTGTTTCATCTTAAATGTTCCCCCTTAGGGGAAAAAAAATCTCCATATATTTAGAGGGGTGTGTATGCCATGAAAAGCCTGAAGTAGTATATTCTAGGAAAGGTTTTTGCCATTTCATTCTGCTTATTATTATACTAATGAGGTCTAAGTTCGTGTATTTGGAGTGGCAAGGGACAGAACTTTAAACACCAGCCACACTCTCTCCTGGACTTAGAGGGCTAAAGGAGGAGAGTGCTGTGGCAGGGTTGCTTTCCTTTTCTCTTGCTCTTCACTTTCCCTAAGCCCTTTAAGTCCAAGAAAGGGAAGGGGTGGACAGCTGCAGCTTCTCCCCTCTTGCAGTCATCTGTGTTTTGATTAACAGTGATGTGAACCGAGGCAACCATTCCCAGATGACCTCCTCCTCAGGAGACCTTGCATGGCCTGGATCCACTGGGTCTCACGGAGTCCCTTGTCTGCTGATCTGCTTTATTACATGCCTGGGATAAGAGTGTGATCATTTGTTTTTGTGAGTGTCATGAGGATCAAGGCCTTGGCCAAGGTCTGTGCTGCTTATTCGGCCATAGAGGCCATTGTCAGCTGAGCTGCAGCAAAGCACAAGCATTTGGTTGGCCACGCCCCCTTGCATCTTGGTTGTCTGATTCAATACAGCTTGGTCTTCTGCTGAAAGTATATCAAAAGCAACTTGAAGTGTCTCATTGATTCTGTTTTGCGCACATCTTCTTCCGGTGTTGGACTGCAGGCTCTGCTCCTGATCTCCGGTGTGGGTCTTCAGTTTTCCTTGTTGGCTGCCTGCCCCCCAACTCTTGGCTCAGACTGCCTTCTGCCCATCCTGCTGACCTGATCCTGTTTGCTGTCTGCCTTGGATTCCTGTTCCTTGGTCTTCCTGCCTGCTTGTCCTGAGTTTCTGGTCCTAGACTTGCCTGTTTGTTTCCCTGGTCCTAACAAGTTCTTGTCTGCCTGGCTGAAGCTCCATCTTTGTTCTTCAAAGTCTCTACATACCTTTTGCTTTCAGCTGCATTTTTAACTGTATAGCTTGAGGTTAATACTGTCTGGTAGTCCTGAGTTTAGACTCTTCCAAATGTTCCCCAACAGTTTTTTGGGTTTTTTGCTGAAAGTGAAGACTGAAATTAATTCTGCAGGATTCTCCTTGGAGAAAACTTGCACTTTTCTTGCACCACATAAAATAATCTGGATGTTCTGAAGAACCGGGCCTGACTTAACCTGGTTAACCTGAGTTGTGTTACCTTCATTGTCCCTTTCAGTGCTGTGACTGAACTCAGGCTCCCTTTATGTCTTAAGGTTTCTTCCAAGTTGGGTTTTTTAAATTTATTTTTAATGTTCCTTGATTTGGGAGAGGGGGTGGATATTGGAAGAAGATGCTTCAGACATAACAACACAAGAAAAGCTCCACTGCATCAGATCAAAGATCCATCTAGTCCAGCATCCTGTTTCCTACGGTGACTGGACCATAGGAAGTTCATTGACAGATCATAAAGCAAGAGATTTCCCCTGCATTGCCCCTTCCCCCTGCAAATTTATACTGTCTTTGAATGTGGAGGTTCCATTTACCTCTCATGACCAATAGATATGCCGAATTTGTCAAATCTTGAATTTGTTCACCTGTCAGACAAATACTAGGAGATATCTTTCACCATGTTGTCCTTTTTCTGAGCTTCCCCAGGGCAGAATAATGAGCTAGGTGGACCTTTGCCCTGACATAGCATGATGATTCTGATATTTTCTGTAATAGTCCTGAAATGATTGTACAGTACCTAACAAATAGTTTGGGAACCCCTGATGCTCTAGTGTTGTTGAGGCTAAGTAAATGTGGAACTGATCCATGTCTGCCCTGTAGAGATCACTGGGAGCCCCAACTAAGCCACTCAGTGGCTAATTTCAGTTGATCTAAAATCCTCCATCTGGAGTGGCCCCATGGATGTAAACTCATGGAGGAAGTAATGTCCAACTTAGTGCAACCAGTGCTGACAGCTACCATTTCCTGTTGGAGACTCAGGTGACGTGTCGATGAACACTAGTAACACCTGCCAGTATTTTCATACCAAGTCAGAGCTTATATTCACCATGCAGCTGCATCCATGGGAACACTCCATGTGGAGTTCTTTTAGAGCATCTAAACCAGCCCTGAGTTTTCTCAAGGAAGCATGGCACATAAATAAATCGTATTTGAGAGAAAGCATATATTCAGCAGTGGAACTATCTTCTCCTTCCTACCCTACAGTTCAAGCTTCCCACAAGAAGAATCTGGACCCTAGACCCTGCATAAAATATATCGTTGTTGTTGTTGTTGTTGTTGTTGCTGTTGTTGTTGTTATTATTATTATTATTATTATTATTATTATTATTATTGGTTCCCTTTTATATCCCACCTTTCTTCCAAGGAGCCCAACGTGGCATATTATGAACCTCCTCCCCTCCATTTTATCCTCACAACAACCCTGTGAGGTAGGTTAGGCTAAGAGTCAGTGACTGGCCCAAAGTCACCCAATGAGCTTCATGGCTGAATGAGAACTAGAACCCGGATCTCCCAAGTCCCAATCCAACATCCTAACCACTACACCACACTGGCTTTCCATAAGAAGCAGGCTTGAGTTCGTTGGCCCACTTAGCGTAGTATTTTCTATACTGATGGGCAGCAGCTCTTCAAAGTACTTCCCTGCCAGCTGAGATTCTTCAGCAGGAGGTAATGGGGATTGAACCAGGGCCTTTCTGTATGCAACGCATGTGCTCTACTTGGGGTGGCCATTTACGCACTGCCAAAAAGGAGGAAATGCATCACCAAAAAGAGGGCAGGACACTGATTTGCATGAAATTTGCATATGCTAGTGTATAGGTGCAAAAGTTAGACATAATTACTATGATTTAAATAGAAATACAATACATCTCACCATAGTGGGGAAGACTGTGACCAGTGGGATTCATGCCCACTCAGACTGCTGCCTAGGTGCCAACTGTTGATGGGCAACTTCAAGGCCCGTCATGGACTGGACAGCCCTTCAAATAGAGGATGCCAATTAGAAGACTGTCCTCTGACAGACCTCCAAATAGTGGACTGTCCTCTATAAAACAGGACACATGGCTACCTACCTCCACCACTGACCTACGAGCCCTCCCAGAGGTATCTAGTTGGCCACTATGGGAAAACAGGATGGTGGACTTGACAAACCGTTGCTCTGATCCAGCAGGGCTCTCCAGCCGTTCGCCCAAAAGTACGACCCACCTGTGGCATGGTAAGCCAAAGAGTGCACGATGTTCAGCTTCCCTTGCATGTCCTCTAGCCATCCCTCTGAGCTTCCTTGCCATGTCCTGTGGCGCATACCCTCTGGAAATGGGCCGATTCCTAGAGTGGCCTCCTTGACGACTAGAGTTGCCACCAAAACCACAACACATTTCAAGTTCATAATATGTTCATGTTCATTGCCTGTGTGTGTGTAGTGTAACTCTCCTCATCCTTAAATCCTCACCCCTCCCTGTTTTCTCTTTTCTTCCAGTCGGCTCCCTCACCTTCCTCCCCACCCCCTGGCCTGTATGAGTTAATCTGTTGGCTACACTCTCAGCTTTTTCTTTCTTTCTTTCTCTCTCTCTCTCTCTCCCTCTCCCCCCCCCCCCAACTCCCTTTAGCTTCTGGTTTCATTTTCAGATGACAAAATTCAAGGCACACAGCTCGGCTGTCTGGTTGCTATGGTAACCACAGCCCTATTATCGTACCTTGTCATTCATCAAGAGAGAATTGTGTTTGACAGAGAGAGACTAAAAATGCCTGCAGTCTGGAGTGTGTGAGTGTGTATTCTTCCAAATATGTAAAAGAAAAAAAGGAGGGGGGGAAGGAAAAAAAAAAAGAGGAGACTTTAATGTGTGTTTTACTGTATGTTTAATAACATTAAGTTTGGTCACCAATACATTTATGGTTTCACCTTGAATATGTAGATTTTTTTCATGTCAGCTTGCTTCACATATACTCACTCTCTATTCCCCCCCTCCTGGAAATTTATGATTCATAATCCAAAAGAAATGGTAAACGATCAACTATTCCCCTCTCCCCATGTTGAATTCACCAAGCAATGACATGGCATGCTACCTGTCTTCCTAATTATATCTAGCCTTGGAAAATAATTTAGTAACAGCAACAACAACAACAACAAACAATAGCTTTTAAAATCAATTTTATTTCTCCACGTGCATCACATGTCTGGACTGCCACAGACAAAGATGCTGGAAAGGTATAGACAGAAAAGCAGTATATACAAAACAGACTGACATTTTTCCACCAGTCACCACCTCGAATTTGGACCCGGCTCAAATTTATTGTTCCTGAAAGGCAGGAGAGAGGTAATTGCTTGTCGTTCTGCATGTTGCTGTGTGCGGGGCTCCAAATTAATTCCTGAAGCGCACAGCCTAAAAGCATGTGCAACTCTGTGCAGGAAAAAATCTTTCAATCTTACAATAATTATCTATCATCTCAGTCAGTTTTAGAAATGGAAGGAGGAGGGCCGGCGTCAAGGGAAGGCACAGTCGGGCACCTGCCGAGGGCCCACACCCCAGCAGGGCCCCACTGACAATTGCCCCCTGGACTTGCTCCTCCTGCTCACCATTCCAACCTGCTTGCTCACCTGCCTCTCACTCTGGCCCAGACACGATGGTAGCGGTGCGAAGGAGGAGTGGTGGATGCCACTGCTTTCCTCCTCGCTGGCTCTCTGCCTCTCAAGCAAGCAAGTGGCAGCAGTGACGAGGACGAGGAGCAATAGCAGCTCGTGGTGACAATGGTGGTGAGAAGGTAGGCTCACTGAGGGCGTCTTGCCCATGGGCCCTCCGAAACCCGGAGCCAGCACTAGGGAGGGAGCTGCCTTAAAACCAGGACTATTTGTCCATCTAGGCCAATATTGCCTACTCTGACTGGTAGCGCCTCTCAATATTGTTATTTATTTATTTATTATATTTATACCCCGCCTTTTTTCCTGCAAGGAACCCAAGGTGGCTTACATAATCCTCCTCCTCTCCATCTTATCCTCACAACAACCCTGTGAGGTTGGTTAGGCTGAGAGTCAGTGACTGGCCCAAAGTCACCCAGTGAGTTTCATGGCCGAGCGGGGACTAGAACCCGGATCTCTCGCATCCCAGTCGAACACTCTCACCACTACGCCACACTGGCTGTCAAGGGTGTTAGGCAAAGAAGGGGGCTTCCCATCACCTGTTACCCAGTCCTTTTCACTGAGATGGCTGGAACTGAAGCTGGGACATTCTGCATACAAAGCATGTGCCCTATTCCTGAGCAATGGCCCCTTTTTATGCATCGTTGGTAGATATACAAATAAGCCAGCAACATTATGCTTTTATGTAGCTTCATCAGCGTACATGAAACTTTATGGAATCTTATAGGTGAGGGAGGGAGAGAGAGAGAAAGCTTTCACTTTATAAGAGCTTTTATTAAGAGCTTTTGTACTTAACTTGGTGTTAAGTTTTTTTTAAAAAAAATTAAAATTATCATTTAGTGGGAAGGTATTTTTATGACAGGTATAAATGTATGCAAATGTGTCATAATTTGCAAAGGTTCTGCAGCTGCTTCTGGTTATTGGGGGATGCAAAGAAGGACCTTTGCTTAATAGCACAGTGCCTGAGTTGCTTGCAGAAGGTCCCAGGTTCAATCCTGGGCATCTCCAGGTAGGGCTAGGAATAGTGGTGAGTGATCCGCCCACCGCCCGACTTGTTAGACACTCAGTCAGCGCTGCCTCCATGCCTGCTGAGCCAGGCCAAAAGCAGACACCAGCCGAGCCGCTCAGTGAACTTCCGGATACCCGGCCGAGTGCTTTTTACATAGAAAATGGCATAAGATACGTTAAAAGCGGCCGCAATTTGGGGATGCGAGTTTGGGGGGTCGAGCCCAGTGTGTTCACCAGACTTCCACACACACCCCGAACGAAATCCTAACACATCCCTAGCTTGGGAAAGACTCCTGCCTGAAACCCTGCCACTCAGTGTTGACAGTGCTGAGTTAGATGGACCCATTGACTAACTTGGTATAAGGCAGTTTCCTATGCCCTAATTTTGGGAGGGCTGTAGTCCAGTGGGAGACCACATGCTTTGTCTGCAGATGGTTCTTCTAAGTTCAAACCCCAGCATCTTCAGTTGGGCTGGGGAAGACTCCTGCCTGAAACCCTGCCAGTCAGTGTTTACAATACTGAGTTAGAAGGACCCATTGGCTGGGTTCAGACGACATAACCCACACTCAAGGGCTGAGTGTGGGTTGTTGTTGAACCATGGGTTATCATGTTGTCTGAACCCAGCTGCGCTAACAAGCCATGCCTTGTTAACCATGAAGAGAACCCATCGTTTCTTGTAGGGTTGTGAAATGTGGTCCTAAATTCAATCCCTGGCTTCTTCAGTTAGGGTTGGGGAGATCCCAGTCTGAAACCCTGGAGAGCATCTGCCAACCATGTAGGTAATACTGAGCTCAGGGCCGGATGAAGGCCAACTGATGCCCTAAGCACAGCCCAATAATGGTGCCCTCTCAACCCTTCCATTGCTTAGCTGGCAAGACTCAATAAGTGCTGAAGGTGAAATAATAAGACATTTAAAACTCAGTTTTCTTCAAGGCCATCCCCCATGCCAGAACACACAACTATATTAAATATAAACTTTTTAATTATATTTAACACTAAATAGCAGCAAGAAATATAAGCCAATTACTTACTTATAACTAGGGCAACAGAAAGAAATACAAATGTTCATCACTGTTTTATGCATTTTTAAAATAAAACTGTTATAAGGGGGGAAATGCAAATGCAAAAATTTGTGGTACTCTGGTACACTGTGGTGCCCCCCTTTCCTTGGTGCCCGAAGCATGTGCTTAAATGGCTTGATGGTTAATCCAGGGCTGACTGAGTAACATGGGCCAATGGTGTGACTTGGTATAAGGCAGGTTCCTATGTTTCCATCAAGCTGTTTATATTACTGGGACTCCCCACCGGACTACTGCAAATTGCTCGTGTGCGAGATCCCTTCCCAGTAGACCGGGTGCCTGTCTTATTTCATGGGAGGGTGTGGCCGTGCCATTTGGATTCTCCCCTTGGCCAACAAAACGCCTTGGCCCAGCCCTGCTATAGAGGCTCAGCGCAAAACGTTCTACGAAATTCATCTCCTGCCTATTGTCCCTTTGTCCTCTCCCATACCTGCTGGGGCGGGGGGGAGCAGGCGGGGAAGTACATTGTAAACTCCTCGGGGCAGAGGCCTGTCTTCTTTTGTCCATGCTATTCTGTAAAGCAGCATGTAGGGCAACGGCAGCTCAGTCCACAAATAACAACAGCCGTAATGAACAACTTGCTTCCCAATCTGTTTTGTGATTGGCAACAAGTAAAACGGGAGAGGCGCAGAGGGTTCCAGCCGTTCATTAGTGTGCTCACTCCAAGAGTCACTCTGAGTTTAATATTCCTGCAATAGCAGGGTTAATTTCCTGTTTAAGTCCAGACCTACCTTTTGATTCCTCCCCTCCCCTTAAATTTCCCCAGGCTAGTGGTTTCAGTGGATAAAAAAATGAACAGGCAGAAACAATTAAGCCAGCAGATACAGTTGAAACCAATACTGCTGCCCTTCCCCAGAAATGGTAGAACAGCCATGGGCTCTATCATGTACTTTATCTATCAGCAGTCTGCTTTCCCCTGGCAAGTCTTTCAGCCCCTCCTGTGGAATTCTGTCCTCCCTCAGGACCTCATAAATACACACATGCACTGAAAATATTTTCTCTGTGTATTAATATTACATGGTGATCGTCTCAAAGAAAGAAAGCTCCGCCCCTCCTTCCTTGTCCTCCACCCGATTTCAGATCTTGGCTGCAAAATGGCTCCTTAAGCCCCCACTTTTTTTCAGCGTTCACATCTGTCTAGAATAAAATTGGAATTTTGAGGGCTTTCTACAGCCCAGCCCGGTTTGATTGTGGATTGAGGTGGGAGGCAGAAGTATTCTGATATCTGTACACTCTGCAAGATTGGCACCCTGAAAGAAAAAAGGAAGAAAAGACAGCAACAGTGAAGCAAGTCACAAGCATTATCACCAGTTAGGAAAGCAATTGGATTTTTGTTTGGTGTCATTGCCTGTCTGAGGCTCCATGCCATTAGACGGAATGGCGGCCAGCATGCTGGTTATAAAAGCACTTCCACGAGGGATGGGTTTATTGAACATTGCAGAAATATTTAACTCCCTCACAGCCTGATCCGCAGCAGAGAAGGATGTGAATTTCAGCTTGTTTTCTTCTGATTGACTTCAAATTCAAACTGGGATTGCAGTGCCTTAAATCATAGCATTCTGGCTTAAGTCAGAGATGGTGGATCATGCTGAAACTATTCTACATCAGTTACGGCTTTATAAAAAAAAGAAGTAACTCATCTAAAATATTAATGCTTCTGTTTCACCTAAGAACATCATTTGAAAGCATTTAATACTTTAGAAAGGAGCGGATCCATTCTATCATGACTATAAGCCTGAATTTTAAAAGGTTTTACATATTGCCATGGGGTATTTGAGAAACTGAGAGCTAAGTCATATATGGATGTGCATTGTTTGATTTCTTCACAATTGATCACTGTACACGTGATAAGTGGCCATTCATACAAGTCAGTCATCACATGATAGTGCAGTCCTCAAGTGACAAATGTGCACAGGGCAACCAGGATTAGGAATTACACTGTGGGGGAAATTGTGTTCCAAGAGTGCCACTGTCAAGATCAAAGCACAACTGTCAACAAAGTCCGCAGTGAAATATATATTCTTTGCAAAATCAGCTTGGGCCCTTCAGAAGAGAATTGGCAAAGAGCTTTGCAAAATACCTGAACTGTGTGGCAAAGTGTTTTGCTTTGACCTAGTATTGCATAGCCTTTAGCCTGCCAGTAACCAATAACACAATTTCAAATATCATTGTTTATGGCGCAATCCTATGCATGTTTAGGCAGAAAAAAGGCCGACAATTCCCAGCATGCCCCAGCCAGCCATGCTGGTTAGGGCATGCTGGGAGCTGTAGGCCTTTTTTCTTGTCTAAACAGGCATAGGATTGTGCCTTTAGGAACCTTGTTAATGAAGGTGAAACTGCCCAGAACAAAGAGGAAACCAGAGACCAAGGTGCAAGGATCAGCTTTCAAATGAGTAGAATTGGAGGGACTGAGTTACGCTAATAACTCTTGACTTCATTTGCAAAACGGTCCCAGCCACAGAGATCCCATTCAATAAAAGCTTCAGTTTCAGCTCTGTGGAGTTCCCAGTCAAAACAGCAAGCTTCCATCAGACTCCCAGAACTGAGTTCTGAGGCAAGGATAGCAGGTGAATGGGAAGTTGTGCAGTGCGGGATCCAGATGCCATTTTTTATTGAATCCATCCTGGAGTACTTTTGCACATTAAAACACCTCTTGTAAAAAAACACACCACACCACTCAAACATGTTTTGAGTGTGTCACTGTGTTGGTTTTCCCCGTAGCGCATGTGTATATTATGTTGGTGCTTGCTCTTTTCTTTTCTTTCCTGCTCTTTTCTTTTCTACACCCCCTGGTGAAGTGAAAATCTGAAGACAGATGCTAGTAAATGTAAAACACAGGCATCTAACAACTGAAAACGTCTGAGCATGGATGCAGCCTAGAGGCCTGGTGGACATTTTAAGAATTGAGCCCCATGTTCTCTCTGGGTGCATGCCCACAACAGATGGAAAGGTCTTCCTGGTCTATGGTGTACAATTCTCCCTCTGCTCTTCTAGGTCCTTCACTCCTTCACACTAAGCCCCTTCAGAAGTTTTCCTCTCACACAGTGCCTGCCAGCTCCAGGTTTTGGAGGGCCCTCGGGCAAGACACCCTAAATAGGCCTCCCCCACTGAGTTGACCTTCTCACTGTCATTGTTGCCATCTGCTGTTGCTTGCTCCTCTTTCTCATCATTGCTATTGCTTGCTTGGCAGGCAGAAAGCCAGTGAGCAAGGGGGCAGTGGCATATACTGCAGGGCTAGCATCAAGGGTAGGGATGGTTGGGCACCTGCCATTGGCCCACACCCCAGCAGGGGCCCAATGACAAGAGCCCCCTGGAGTTGCTATTCCTCTTCACCACTGCCTCTCGCTCTGACCCAGACAACGGTGACGGGTGAGAAGGAGGAGCAGGAGATGCCAGCCACAGCTTACTTTCTCACTGGCGCTCTGCCTGTCAGATAAGGAAGTGGTAGCCATGATGGGTAAGAGGAGGAGGAGGAGGAGGAGGAGGAGCCAGAGCAGGTGGTGACACCGACAAGGAGAAGATAGACTCACTGAGGGCGGGGCCCATTGTGGGTGCCTTGTTCAAGGGCCCACAAAAACCTGGAGCTGGCACTGATCTCCTGCTCCTCCTCCGGAACCACCACCGTTGTCTGGCCCAGAGAGAGAGGCAGGTGAACAAGCAGGCTGCAGTGGTGAAGAGGAGAGGCAACTGCAGGGGTCTCTTGTCAGTGGGCCCCTGCTGGGGCGTGGGCCCTCAGCAGTTGCCCAGCCATGCCTACCTTTGATGCCAGCCCTGTGCACATGTGGAGGGGGAAGAGTGCTGTATGTGAGTGCCCACCCCCAGCAAACTCATGCCTGCTGGCTCCACTGGGGCTGCTGATTACACATGGAGCATTCTAATAAAGGCATTCAGCCGCTTACATGAAGAATCCCCCTTCAGACCTTTCTTTCAAGTTTGGTGGTGGAGATGACAGGAGCAGGCACATTGGGAGGTGCGGCTACTATATCAAGGCCCTACTCCCCATCTGCACGCAGTTCAAACACATGGAGGTAAACTTCTCAAGGGGGCTTCTGCCCCCCCCACCCTGAAGATCTCCTCCTCTGTTTCAACCACTTTATCCATTCTCCTTTGCTGCCTCTGAGGCTCGGTCCTTCCTCTGAGGACAGGGATGGGGAACCTCAGGCCTGGGGGCTGAATCCAGCCCTCTGGGCGCTCCAGTACAGCCCTCCGGGGGCCCCGAGATGGCCACATGACCTTTCCCCTAGACACTGGTCATTTGGTGGTTTCCCGGCTTTTTGTGTGACCTCTCCTTCTAAGAGGTCAAAATGCCTCTCCCGGGCTCAGTTGAGTAACTAAGCTGTGGGCAATATGCTGGGTATTTTTTGCATTTTTGGCTCCACCCATTTTGCCTTTGGCCCCATCCCCATTTGCCTTCAGCCTCACCCACCACTGGCATGCAGCCCATGGGAGCTTCTTGAAATGGAATTCCGTCCTTGGGGGGTTGGGCTGAAAGAGGTTCAACACCCCCGTTCTGGAAATACCTACGCCGTGCCCCTTCTCCTTCAAGACTTTCCTTAAGCCCAGTGGAGGGCGGTGAGACTCCTGTGTCAGTGTGGGGCTCCTTAGGCACTGCATCTTTTTGTTTGAACTTTATGGGAGCTATCCATGGTGCTCCATCATGGTGGTGAACCTATTTTGGGGGGGGAGTTCAGCACTGTGGATAGCTCCTATAAAGCTCAAATGAAAAGATGCAATGGATAAGGAGCCCCATGGACACAGGAGTCACCCAGCCTCCACTGCTTGAGCCCCATCCTTTCCCTGAATCTTTTGACAATAACCCCCATAGTCCTCATCCCCAGCCAAAAACGAATCTTAACTCCATGCCCATGTTCTCATCATTCGCCCTTTGTTAACCACTGGTTTATTTCTTACTGATTTCAGTTATCGATGTCCCACCTTCCTACGCCAGAGCACACTCAAGGCGACTCACAGTGACCGGCAAGCACAAATCATAAAACACAAAATCATAAACATGAGCTAATAAAACGCTAAAAGAAAACACAGCTGTTGGAACAGCATGGAAGTCAGAGAAATGCTCACTGGGAGAAAATTCCCTCCCCCACTTTCCAAGAGATGGGCAGTGAGGGGGACAAGTCTACAATCTGTGGGTCACTACTCAGAAGGCCCTCTCTCCTGTGCCCACTGACCGTGGCTCAGGCAACAACAGAACAGGGAGGAGGCCATAGTGGAGTGGAGTTCCCAGACCGGTTCATAATGGCAGGAGGTGATTCTGAAGGTTCCCTGGACCCAGGCCATTTAAGAGTATAAGGAGAGCTAGGGGTGGGCGATCCACCCATCACCCGACTTGCGGCGCTCAGTGTAGTTGCTCAAGGATCAGAATAATAGGATCTCATCTTCTGGCCTTTGCCAAAACTCTGGTGGGTGTATTTTGGCTCCATGGAAGTGTCTGGGCTATCTTCAAGGGCAACCCCATGTTCTCTGCCATCCTTTCCTCAACACACACTTTAAATTTATCTCCTTGGGGCAGGGATCTCTGTTTTTTTTCTTACGTTGTTCTGTAAAGTGGTAGTGGACACTGACGGTGCTTTATAAATAGTGAATGCTAACAACGGTCCTGTTCATCAGTCCTGGAGTTCTCTGGTAACTAGGGCTTATGGTATGTTGCACTCTTCCTAAGGTCAGAAGAATGAGCTCTTGTGCCAGACCGGTCCTCCTGGCCCTCTGCTGCTCAGCACTTTAAATCCTCCAGCTTTCTCAGATAGTGTGTCCCATCTGTAACCTGAAAAAAGGTGTCTGTCTCTCTAGTTGTTTCACAATGGCAAAAGATGCTTCAGCTGCAGCTTCTCATTGGGCGTTCTTCCCACTGCCCCCTTGCCAACACTTTTTCCCACCTGCTCTGGGGCAAAATGAAGTGCTTGCTCCAGCAGATATAAAGTGAATGGTTGGCTAGCTAGAGATGTGCAAATTCCACACACTTGCCCCCTTGGAATGTTGCTGGTTTAGCTGAACTTTGCCGTGTCTCTGAGAATTCTGCAGATGCTTTGCCCGAGCTGGAATCTCCAAGTTCACCGTGGATTTTGCTTTGATAGCAAACCTTAGTGGCAACTTTTCAAAAAACATGCCACAAATGTCCTTGAGGAAAGTCACTAATCTGAGTGAAAACCTTTTAGGTTTCCTCAAAATTCTTCAGATGTTGTGCCCAAGAAGGAACTTCCAAATTTGCTTCAAATTCTAGTTTAGGGTGAAATTTGGTGACAATTCTAGTGTAGGGGGAACTTGCCAAGTGGAGTGGGAGATGCTTCAAAGCCATTTGCTGTTTCAAAGCTATTGATGAAACATGCATCCTATCTGGGTAGCTGTCTGGCAACACTATTTGCAAATGTAGAACTTACGTAAATTAACTTAAGGAAACACAAAATTTGCCAGCCTTTTTGGCTTGCCAAATGAATGAATAATTTTGGTAATTTGAATTCAATCTGGCTAAAGTTAGTTGTATCCCACTGAAGCCAATGAACCAGCTTGTGACAATGAACCTAAATCCTAACAGTGTGATAGAACTTAGGCCTTGTTCTCATGGTAGTCATCAGCCTGTACCTTGACTGTACCACTTCAGAATGCAGGTCCGAATGTTCCATCTTATTAAAAATAAATAAATCCCTGCACATAGAAAATTAGCATGTCAAGGAAAAGCCCCCTCTCCCTGACATGCTAATTTTCTATGTTCAGGGATTCTATTGTAAGGCAGAGCAATCAGTAATGTGAGCTTCCACCTGTATTCCGAAGTGGTGCAGCCCAGAAGCAACCATCTTGATGAGATGTCTAGCATCTCATCCTTAGTCATGAGTAACCTTAGCTGAGTCAGGGAAATGGATTTTACATACTACCCCATTAAAACAAACAAACAAACAATAAATTTGTTTGTTTATTTTCTTTTGATAAATTCTTTCAAATCTCCCTGTGTCCAAATTCTGTGGACACAGATGTCTAAATTAATTAGGGGTGCAATCCTATGCATGTTTTGAAAGAAAAGAAAGTCCTACAACTCCCAGCATTCCCCAGCCAGGATGGGGAGATAAAAGTACAGTAGAAATTTACTTGGCCAGTAAGAGGGCTTTCTTAAAGAGCCTCATATTGATTATTAATATCATAGGCTAAGATGATCCCAAATACACAGTTGGAATTCAAAGCGCTACTTAGATGCACCCAAAACTTATGGCATGCCGAATAGATTTTTTTTACTTTTCTCCCTTTGAATAGCAGGAACCCATACCATCATACATGCCCTAAAGTGCTTTTGAAACTCCCCCAAGTTTCAAAACTGGTTTGCCGTGTGGCATTTTTTTTTTTGGGAGGGGGGGCTGTTTGAGAAACAGAAATCCAAATTTTACTCGGGTGGATAGAACTAGTCATGCAGGTCATTGGATCCAGGTTAACACTTTTTTGACTTATCACAGCAGGTGAGTGTTTTCCTAGAGAGATCCCACATGGTCCCAAAGACTAGGCATGGATGGATCAGTCTATTTCCAGTCCATGACTGTTTCACATGGGCTCATTCATAAGTTTGTTCTATCATGTTTCCACATCAATCTGCATTTTTTTTAAATGCATGAAAATGTACACAAATACAAATGTATTTTCCCCCAAATACTCATTTTGTGCACATGTTATCCAAAAATACACATTTTACCGTATATCTTTTGGGTACATTTTTTTGAGCTGAGAACTGAATCACAACGTTTGTGGAAGTATGAAAACCAATGTATAACTGCATTCCAATCTGCATATTAGTCCAGAAAGTGCATATCAGGTTGGTTCACTTAAAAAATGTGGACTAGCATCCCAGTCTTCAACATGCATCTACTGTAAAAAGAATGTGAAAGCTTCAGACCCTGATACTTTGGGAACATGATGATGTAGCTAGTTGAGAACCAGTTCACACAGCAATCCCTTTCCAAGGTGTCGGATCCATAGAAGCTTCTAAAGATGAACAAATTGGTCTACTTCCAGTCTGTGTCAGTTTCACATGCATTCACATTCAGTCATAACTACATGCTGTCCAATTTCCACATTGGTCTGCAATTTATTTATTTTAAAACTTCATGAAAAAATCAGGGTTGGTTTTTTTTTTTTTAATGCACTGTTCCCCAAAATACACACTTTTGTATGTAACTTTCCCTAACAGTACACATTTTGTATGCAGATTTTGAGCTGAGGACAGCACCTGCAAATTTCAGAGACCTGCATAATCTGAAGGAAAACTGTGTTCTGATCCGCATCGGGGAAGGGGCACTAAGCTCAGTGGTACAGCACATGCTTTTCACTCTGAAGGGCCCCGGTTTGATCCCTGGTGTCTCCATGAAAACCTGCTGCCTGAAACCCTGGAGAACTGCTGCCAGTCAATGTTGACAATACTGGACTAGATAGACCCATGGTCTGACTCAGTAGAAGAACAGAAGAAGAGCCGTGCTGGATCAGACCAAGGGTCCATCTAGTCCAGCATTCTGTTCATACAGTGGCCACCAACTAGCTGCCCATGGGATCCCACAAGCAACAGCACCCTCCCACCCATGTTCCCCGGCAACTTGTGTACATAGGCAAACTGCTTCTCATACTGGAGGTAGCAAATAGCCATCAGGTCCAGTAGCCATTGATAGCCTTCTCCTCCATGAATTTGTCCAATCCCCTTTTAAAGCCCTCAATATTGGTGGCTTTAAATCACCTTGTGGAAGAAAATTCCATAGTTTAACTTTTATCTGCATTGCTTTTATCTGTCCTGAATCTCCCACCAATTAATTCCATGGGATGACCTCATTGGGTTCTAGTATTATGAGCAAGGGAGAAAAATGTGTCCCTGCCCACTTTCTCCACACACCATTCATAATTCTGTATACATCTATAGGCAGCTTCCTATGTCCCTATGTAGGTTAGTTTGCTCAACAGTCTGGACCAAACATCCCTAGAGCCTGCAGGTCAGACTGCAGCAGGCTGAGATGGCAGGGTCCGGGGTTTTAGAATGTATAGTATCACTTCAGACTGTAGTGGGGAGGGGGGAATAATATTTTGGACTGCTCCCCTATGTAAGTAAACCCCTTGCAAGTGGAAAACCAGCACAGGCAGAGGTTAATCCATTGTTGGTGATATTCTAGTGTTGTCCACTTGTTGTGCACAAGTTCTCTGATATACCTAACGTTGTTCAATACAAGTTTGGGAGTGTATTTATTTATTTATTTATTTATTTGTTATATTTATTAATCGCCCATCTGGCCGGTCACAATGGTGTAGCCTAAATGTCCCGTATTCTGAATACTCAGCATTTCAAATAACCTCCATCCCTGCTGTGTTCATAATTTGAAACTCTACTGTATTTGCTCTGAGATCTGAACAGCCTGATCTATGTATGTATACTTGGAAGTCTCAGAGAGGCCAATGGGACTGCCCCCCCCCCCACTGAGGTTGACATCTTATGCACATGATCCAGTCAAATGTAAGCATTTGATAAGTCTTTTGCTTTCTCATTTACAGAGGCATGGAAGTGGCTTCCCCCATAGGGATGCTTGAGGAATATGATCTTTGCAAATCCCTGTATGAACTGACACTAGGGATGGCTGAGAAATTCACTGGGTTCGCGCTGCCCAAATTTGCACTTCAGAAACCGAAATACAGTTATACAGTGATATTTGCATGCTTCTGGATTTTGTGATGCAGTTTGCAAATGAAAAAAAATGTGCTCAACATGTGTACCATAAGAAACAGTGCACACAAAATGTTTAAGGGAAAGAGTGCACAAAAATGCATTATATTGCGGGAAATCATTTGGGAGGAAAATGTGTATACTTGAAAAAAGTGCATACAAAAATATGTATATTTGGACAAGTGCAGACAAAGAATGTGTATATTAAGAGGAATGTACATGAAAATATGTACAAAATTTCCATATGTACTTTTAAGGGAAAAATCGTAAGCTGATTTGGTAAAAGTATGGAATGACCTTAGTGTTGGAAAGATGAGGAACTGAGTGGAATCAGGCGTGATGTATTTGTCCACCCCGACTGACAGCCGGATCCGCACCTCTCAGGCTAATGAGAACACTGGAGCTTAGCTATGGACTGGTTTTCACCCTTCTCTAGCAGTGCAGGTCCCGGCAGTTTAAACGTATTTAAGTAGGCATTTCGAGAGAAAAATGCACATTTTAATATGTATGAATAATGTGGGTATTTAAATACATATTTGGAGAGGATTTTTATAGGAACAAAAGAGATTAAGAACTGAACAGAATGGGTAAAACATGTGAATGTGACATGGGCCACACACACACACACACACACACACACACGGCTTTTTTTCTGGTGGAACTCACCGGAACTGAGTTCCAGCACCTTTTCTTCTATTAATTGCATTACAATTTAATCGCCATCTACTCCGGAGGAAATGTAATCCAAGAGTTCCGGCTACCCTTTTCTCCAGAAAAAAAGCACTGCACACACATATATATTTCCTCTGGCAAGGAACCCAGGGCAGCTTACATAATCCTCCTCCTCCTCTCCATTTTATCCTCACAACAACCCTGTGAGGTAGGTTAGGCTGAGAGTCAGTGACTGGCCCAAACTCACCCAGTGAGCTTCATGGCTGAGCGGGGACTAGAACCCGGATCTCCCTGAGTCCCAGTCCCAACACCCTCACCACTACGCCACACTGGCTCTCGGGATAAACTGATTTGTTCATTTCTTACATACCCCATATGATCCCATGCTACTGGTGAGTGTTTGAGACTACCATAACCACCTGGGTGAGGCTGAGTATATACATTAGGTCAGTGATGGTGAACCTTTTTGAGCCTGAGTGCCCAAACTGCAACACAAAACCAACTTATTTATTTCAAAGTGCCAACACTGCAATTAAACCTGAATACCGAGGTTTTAGTTTTAGAAAAACAACTCATACAGTTGTCTGAACTAATTAACATCTTTTGTCTTAAAAGAAAAACACAATAGCAGAGCTTTCAATGATATAAACAGTTTTTTGTTGGGGGAAAAATCAACTAAAAAAATTATTATAGTACTACAGTACATTGTATACATAGCCTGAAGGGAATTTATACAAACTTTTAAAATAATTAGGCACATGTATTTTTGGATAAGGGATTCTCAACTTGTAATATGATTATATTCCAGACTGAAATTGTATGGGGCAAGCTTTACCCCGGGTCCTTTCCCTGCTTCTACAGGTGTCAGATTAGTAAAAGTAAAAGTCAACCTGTACTAAGATGAGCAAGATAAACAAGAAAACTAAACGTGCTTAACACATTTTAAACACCTTATGTCTTGGACTGCAAACACTGCATTAGGTAAAAGTTTGCATTGGGCATGCTTTTGCACAATTAATGTGATTTTTGCTATTGCATGCATGCTGATAATTTGTCAAACCTTGGCTCATACTCCGTTAGTTTGAGAGCAACACATGCAGCACTCAGGTCAACTGTTGGGGCTTTACATCCAAGCCATGCTCTGTGCATCATTCTTCAAAATCTTTTAAATGTGATAACAATGTAGAAAAGAATTCTGTGACAGGAATTCTAGAATAAAATAATTCTGTTCCACACTGTGAGAAAGAACAAGATCATTAGTGTTTTGCAGAAGGGGACAGTCTTTTCGCGATCCGGTGACCAATGGCTCGAGTGCCCACAGAGAGGTCCCTGTGTGCCAGCTGCGGCACCCGTGCCATAGGTTCGCCATCACTGCACTAGGTCTTCCCACCAACTGGCACCCTCCCTCCTTGTGGCATGCTATTAAATGGGGGAAATCCACTCAGTCAGCCTTGCCCACATGTTTGCCAAGTCCATACCTGCTTCCATAACAGGGAAGTAGCTCCTATTCCCTGAGGCATCTCTGTGTGTGAAGAAGGCCTAGAAGCCTTATCAATGATAGTATGAGAGAGAATGGGCATATGCTTAACTTTCCCATGCAAATCAATGGGGCATCAATGTGCTTAATGTATGCTGGATTGTGCCCTTATTTCAGAGTAATCCCCACTTAACGCAGTGGGACATACCTGGAGCAGACATGTTAAGGATCACTCTGCAACATGCTAAGGATTGCTCAGCACTTTGAAAAAGCCCTCACTCTCAATTAAATCTGGTCCCATTTGCAATCAGTGCCATGTATTTCTAGTAACTTTAATGGATTCAGAATTTCATCTTGGTTGTCCTAATGTAAATGCAGAGCAACACCATCAGTTTCATGAGAGTTATACCAATGCAATGCAGTGATTGGCTGTGGCATCAATGGCATAGCTTCAACTATTCAAAGTTTTGTCCAACTGTTCATGTCCATGAATAGGCCTAAGATTGCACCTAATTATTGCAGGTTTCACACACAAAAAATGTTTCAGTTCTTTTTCTTTTCCTAGTCCCAGGATACTTATGTATATGTAAGACATCCAGAGGGACAATGTCCTTTCCTAGTTGAAAAGCCTTGTGGAAAACCCAATCAGACAAATTGTTTGCTTCGTGTGTGTGTGTGTGTGTGTGTGCTGTTATCTGTTGACCTGTCTTTATTTTTACATCTGTCTATTTTTTATTTTCTTGTAAAACTCTTTGGTTTACAGGGGGAAAGTGTAAATGTTAGAATGTAAAACATAGTGGGTAGATAGAGACCCATTTCAGGAAATGCTCTTAAACAGAAGCGTCAGAGATAATGAAAACTGGCTCATGGGATAAGCATATATTTATCGGGTTTGTTATGTATCAAATGTAACAAAAGTAGAGTGTCTGAAGAACTCCATGTGTGGTTCTTTCACACTCTTTGATCACACAATTCCCCTTTTAATTCAGATGCAGTAGAGCTTAAGTGGATTCATTGATGTGTTAAGTGTGGAATGATTTTTTGTATCAAATAAAAAAAGAGACGGAGAGAGAGAGACCCTATTATGCATCCAGAAAAAGACTTGCCCATACACTTGTTTTGTGAGACAGGAAGTGGGTTTCCCACACCGAACAAATGGCAATGAGATGCCAGGGAATTGTGTGAAGGAAGAAAAGTAAAGGAAACTTAATTTTCTACCTGGCATAAAATCAGCCTCCGAAGGGAAGAAGTAGACAATAAGATTGGGGTTAGGCGGAATAATAACATCTGATTGATTTTAAGGAAGGAAGGGAGGGTTGAAAACCCCTCTCACTTCACCATTTATATAGGGGAGGGGGGGTTCATGAACTGCTTTTGTTAGTAAAATGCAAAGCTTTGCAATAAGTCTCTTTGTAGTTTTGCTTGGTGCTTGAGTGCTCCATCTACTGTTACACACCCTAAAAGAAAAGAAAAAATCCAGCAATATGAAACCATTTCAGGTGGAAATACAGGAGACAGTGTATAAAATCATGTCTTTATTATAGTCGTACCCAGCTTTTTAAAAAAAAATAGTAATAATTGGATGAGTTTATCATACCAAGGAATCAGCAGGAGGCCAGATTGGACAATGGGACTCGTGAGCGATGGATGTAAATCCACATACCACCATTCACTGGAACCAATGTAGCTATGCTTAGCTGCAGCGATAAGAGAATTGTATGGTTTTGAGTGTTACATTGCAAAAAGAACATTGTTACTGGGAATGTCACCCCCCAAAATGTGTTATATCACTGGTTTGTATGTATGTTAGGGTCTATAACCATCAACATTCTGGATTTTGGCTACTTGAGAAATTCCACTAATTTTGTTGGGGAAATTTTTTTTTTTAAGACTTCCTTTGAAATTTCTTGGATGTTTTAGCTGAACGGAACCTCCAAAATTTGCCTTGAAATTTTGCTTTAGGTGAAACAGGGATAAATTAGGGATGCATAGACCATCGTTACCAATAAATTTCATTAGCATTATCAAAATATTTGCAATTCCTTGAGTTTTGTACCTGGGCAGGAGCATCCAAATTCAGCTTTAGGTATCTATATTCTGGAAATATCATGGACATGGGCAACAAAGCAGCATGTGGACAACAAGGGTCATTCCAGATTATCAATTTGTAACAATGAATGAGCAGTCCAGATGTCTTCCCTCGAAGACTATTCTCATGCAGTGATGCTGCATTTTTCTAGTGCTCAAGCAACACTATATTGTTGCTCTGGAAATGCTACCCACCCCACAACTAGGAGGTCACAGCAATTGATGGTGCTGTTAGGAAAATCTTTACATGAGAGTGAGGATCACCTATTGGATAGTGCCTGTAACATCATTGATGAGCAGTGTCTGTCTGGGAGCTCCACATAAGCCAATCTATACTTCCCAAATGAAGAGTGGATTATAGGTTCAGTAAGTGCTCCATTCCATTCTACCAGTGTCCACACAAAATGCTTCATGATAGGTAGGCAGTCACAGTTCAGTGGTAGAGCACATGTTATGCATGCAGCAGGTCCCAAGTGCAATTTCCAGTAGTGCAGTTAGGAAAGACCTTTGCCTGAGATCTTAGAGCAGGGGTAGGAAGCCTCTGGCTCTGCAGATGTTGTTGGACTACAACTCCCATCATCCCTAACCATTGGCCATGCTGACTGGGGCTTATGGGGTTTGGAGTCCAACAACATCTAGAGGGCCACATGTTCCCCATCCCTGCCTTAGAAAAATATTGCCCGTCTGAGTAGGCGCAATGGATTTGCCCAGTATAATGTAGCATCATGTGTTTCCTTCTGTATTCAAAATAAGGACAGGCAGTGTAAGTGGAGGTATTTGCTCAAGAGAGGGTAAAAATAATTGTTGCAAGTGAAATATTGAGGAAACAAGCTCACAGGGCTAACTTTGAAAGAAGTAGCACCATTTAAGCTTGGCTCTGACTTTAAAAAGGAAAGAAGAGAAATGCTTTCTGCGTCTCACAGTTTTTATTCTAATGGATGTTAATCTGAAGTGTCAGTAAATATGGCCAGATCTGGAAGCTGGGCACGAGTAATTCCATCTCACCTTGGCATATCCTCAGGCCAAGTTAGAGATTTGCTGATCTTTGCCATGTGTTTTCAATTAGTTTAAGCAAAAGGAGGAGGAGGAGGAGGAGGAGGAGGAGGAGGAGGAGGAGGAGGAGGAGGAGGAGAGAAGAAGAAGAAGAAGAAGAAGAAGAAGAAGAAGAAGAAGAAGAAGAAGAAGAAGAAGAAGAAGAAGAAGAAATTCAAAACAGCAAAGTAAAACTGGAGCAAGTCATATTTCCTCGAAGTAGACGGGCTTTCAGTTTTGATTTGTTTGTTTGTTCATTTGTTAATTTGATCTGTACCCGACCTTTCTACCAAGAAAAATGGCACTCAAGGAAGCTTACCATTACAAATGAAACTTGATAATAAAAAAAACACCCAATAATAAGACAATGCAGGCCACATGCTGAAGCTAAGCAGGTATGAGCTGGGTCAGTGCTTGGATGGGTGATTGCCTGGGCTTCCCACATCTGTTCTCCTGCATTGAGCAAGGGGTTGGACTCGATGGCCTTATAGGCCCCTTCCAACTCTGCTATTCTATGATTCTGTGACCCCTAGACACTGTCTGAGGGGCCATAGGATATTTCAGATTCCCAGATCTGAAGATGGAGACAGTGCTCCAACCTTGGAGCTGGGAATTGGAGCTCCAGCCTCCTCCCCTGCCCCCTCACAGCTGGCATGGAAAGAACCTGACCGGCTGCTCCCTGAGGTTGGGAAACTGACCTTGGAGAGGGGGAAAGGGGGGCATTTCAGGGGGTAGAGAGGGAAGGAGAGCTTAGGATACAAGTTATCCTGAGCCTCTACCTGCCTCCTTCCCTCCCCCTCCGAAATACCTTCGTTACATCAGCAAAAAAAGTCTGGCTAGCAAAAAAATGTAGGGCAGGAGGACAGGGACGTGAAGAACTGAAGATTGCCTCTGCCGCTGTTCCCGCTCTGCATAGGGTGGCTGTAAGTCTCTGAGTTCGGGGACTTACATTTATCGCCATGGGATTGCAACTTTAAACACAATTGTTTAAGGCCATGTCCACAAATCTGAAAAATCCAAAACAGAAGATGTAGATTCTGGCAATCTATGCATCATCAACACATCAGTTGCTGGAATGGAGTGGTCTTCCATCATTCTCTAGTTTTTAATTAAAAGCTAGAACATCAGAAGAGCCCTGGTAGATCAGACCAAAGGTGTATTGCAGTGTTCTCCAACCTTGGGTCCAAAAACATCTGGGGACTCAAGGTTGGAGAACAATGGTGTATTGAGACCAACATTCCGTTCCCACAGTGACCAACCAGATGCTTATGGGAAGTCCACAAGCAGGACAGGAGGGCAAGAGCACCCTCCTGCTCTTGTTCCCCAACAACTGGTATCGAGAGCCATATTGCCTCTGATACTGGAGGTAAAATATAGCCATTGATACCCTTATCCGTCATACATTTGTCTAATCCCCCTTTAAAGCTGCCCAAGTTGGTGGCCATCACTACATCATGTGGAAGTAAATTATATAGTTTAACTATGCGCTGTGTGAAGAAGTTGAATAAGTCCTTCCTTTGATCTGTCCTGAATCTCCCATTATTCACCTTCATCACATGACATTGGGTCCTAGTATTATATGAAAGGGAGAGGAAAAACAACGACAACAACTCCCTATCTACTTTCTCCACACCATGCAAAATTTTGTACACCTCTATCCCTGCTGACTCACTTTTCTCTAAGCTAAGCAACCCTCCAAAGTTGTAATCTTTCCTCATAGTGGACATGGTCCCTTGATCATGTTGGTTGCCCTTTCTGGCACCTTTTCCAGCTCTACAATATCAATTTTGTAGATATCGTACAATATCTTTTTTGAGGTGTGGGAACTCCTTTATTAAAACTGTTGGAGAAAATAGAAAGTGCAATATAGCAACAAGAAGAGAGTTTTCAGTAAAAGGAATACAGTATCAGATACAGAATTAGCCAAGGTCCATTAATCATTTATAAAAGGAATATTAGTTCCTATGACTCTTAAGTCAAATATCTTCAATATCTCACTTGACTTCTTCTCAATATAAGGATAGAACCCATCAATGTCTAGTTAAATGAGAAACTGAAATAAAGTATCACACATAGTCAAATGGCCCTTCATGCTGAACAGTTAGGAATGCCCAGAATTTATTCTGTGCACTGATGCCCCCTGTAAATGAGTCAGACAGTTATCAATCTATCAATCAATTTATTGATCCAGTCAACAAACCTCACAATAAGACTTCTACATCAATTAATATGCAGGAATAAATTTCAAAAGCATTACTTAACTTACAGCGCAATCCTATGGCCGTCTAGGTGACTGTAGTAGGATTTTTTCGGATTCCCAGCTACGAGGTCAGAAAATCACTCCAACCTTGTAGCTGGGAAACTGCACTCGGACCCCCCGCACACACACCCCACCTGGCAGCTGGTACAGAGGGAACCACGCCGGCTGCTTCTCTGAGGTCATAAGAGTGACCTCAGAGGAGGGCTTTAGGGAGCATTCCAGGGGGGGGAGGGGAGGAGACTGGCACTGCCAAGATACGAGGTATCCTGGCAGTGCCTCAGCCTCCCCCCCCCCGCTCCAAAGTGCCACACTTAATCTAAGTGCTTTGCAGAGCAAGAGGAGTGCAGATGCGGCCGGCGTGGCGTAGTGGTGAGAGTGCTGGACTGGGACTCAGGAGATCCAGGTTCTAGTCCCCGCTCGGCCATGAAACTCACTGGGTGACTTTGGGCCAGTCACTGACTCTCAGCCTAACCTACCTCACAGGGCTGTTGTGAGGATAAAATGGAGAGGAGGAGGAGGAGGATTATGTAAACCACCTTGGGTTCCTTGCAGGAAAAAAGGCAGCGTATAATAAATATAAATATAAATATAATAATAATAATAATTGTGGAGAAAGCCCAAAAACTCAGTACACACACGCACACACATCTTTCCCCAAAGGAGGGGGCCAGGGGAGGAGGGATGAGGTCACCAGGGAGTAGCCAGACAAGTCATCAGCCCCAACAAAGGAAGACCTCGGCAGAGATCCACAAACGTCCAGGAAGGGCCATCAAGGACCATCAGCACACAGGGCAGCCTCGAAGAGCTGCAAAGGTTTCCATACGTCACCTTCTTCCCGGGCAGGAATAAGCCTATCTACACGAAGGGGCAGGCATAAGCCCCCACCTGACCTAGGGGGCGGGGGAGAGCGGGGAATCCGGGGTAGAAAACCCCTCTCCCGTCCCGGTTCGGGTTGTTGGGAACCACGGGGCCAGATCCTCCTAAGCAACAGCCGCCCAGACACTCCGTTCTCCGCTAGGAAGCGCCGATCGGGAGCTGGGCTGAAACTGACTAGAGTATTGTCTTTGATGTAAGGAGAGTGACCTGAATGTAACCTGCTAGCCACGGAGCCCGCTCATTGGGTAAGACGCGAGTCAACTAAGGTTTTGTTGACTGTAAACGTATTCTTAGAAGCCTGGTAGTTCCGACCTAATCATTGTATAAACAAATAAAGAGCCTTATTTGGGCATACAAAGGCGTGTGGTCTTTCCGATTGTACTGCGAGCCGACACGAGCTGTATTGCTCTGCCGGTTAACCCTAGAGTTGCCGAACTCACGCAAAGGATCCGGTTGCTGATCCTTCACATGGTGGCAGGCGACGGGACAATTGGAAACCACATTTGACGGTCGGAACTAACAGGACTTCGGGCAGGCTAGTAGGTTGCTGGGGAGCGCTCAGAGCAAGGAAAATGAATAGTCTGAGCCAAGAGCAGGTGGAGCTAGCGAGCAGCCCAGAAACCCCAACCCAGACCTCCACAATGGAGTGGGTGGTGCGGCCAAAGACGGCAAGGCAGGAAGGGGGGGAAGCCCCCTCACCGTTGTTAGGAGGGCAGGGACCCAAGCAGTGGGGTAGCCCCAACCTTACCAGTAGCGGCCGGAGAAGCGAGATAAGGGACCCAGAGGCGGAAGAGGACCTCGGCAGAAGGGTTACTGACGGAGCCATGGGGGGAGGAGGGTTGGATGCCCTCTTTCCCCAACTCAATTGGCAACAAGCCAAGGAGTTGATGCAGCATCAACAAGAGATGCTACAGATGCAGCTGCAGTTGGCCAGGCTGACCAGGGGCACCGGACAAGGGGGAACCCCTGCATCCCAGGGTGGGGGCACCACAACCCCCAAATGGGACAGGAAGCAATTCCCCACCTACCAGTCGGGACAGGATGTACTGATCTTTTTCACCCTGTTCGAGGCTGCCTGCGTAGAGCAGAAGGTGCCGGACAACTTAAGGATGTCTGCCCTGAGGACTCAAGTCAGCGGGGAACTGGCTGATCTTCTGGGTATCCACACCCAAACCGCTCCCTTGGACTATGGAGCGTTCAAAGAAGCGGTGAGAGAGAGGTTTGCCCTCACCGCTGAGCATTGTCGCCGTAAATTTCGTTACGGGCGGCCTAACCCAGGGAACACGTATGCCTCCTGGATGGCGCACCTGGGGCAGGTGTGGGACGCATGGATCGGGGCCACCGGGAGGACCTCCTTGGCGGAGGTGCGGGAGCTCCTGATCCAGGAACAATTCTGTGCCACTATCCCTGAGGACCTAGCTACGGCGGTGCGGGATCGGGACCCCCCAAACTGTAGGGAAATGGGCAAGTTGGCCGACCAAATGGGACTGTATCGGCAGCCCAAAGGACCCAAGGGGGGTAACCTCAGTCATGGCGGGACCAAGGGGAGTGTGGAGAAGGGCAACCCCAAACCTCGGGAGGGAGCCCTAGGCAAGCCCAAAGACAACCCCGGCACCAGTGGATGTTTCTATTGTAAAGAACCGGGGCACCTCAAGAGGAGCTGCCCCAACTGATCGCAAAGAACCGCCACGCCAAGACATCGCCGGGCAAGGTGGGGAGGATGCTTGCGCCGGAGTCCCGCGAACCGGAGGAGCACGAGGAGGATCAGCAGTCCAGCTCGTCCCTCGAGGGAGACGGTGAAGATGCGGCGCGGTCCCTGAGGAGCGGAGGACAGCATTCGCTGGGGGCCATCTCGCAGGCATCATTGATGCGCATTGCCTCCCCGGAGCAGCTGCGGTGGAGCCAGGACAAATTCTGTGAGTCCATCTCTGTAAACAATGTTTCCCAGGTGGGGTATAGGGACACTGGGGCGGACATCACTGCTTTACCTCGAAGTAAGGTAAAGAAGAGACAGTTGCTAAAGGGGCGCACCTGTGCCATAAAGCCCTATAACTCTCCCAACATAGCCGTTCCCCTCGCCCGGGTCTGGGTCAAGTACAGGGGGTGGGAAGGGGAGATGGACGTTATAGTGCATGGCCAGCAAGAATGGGGAATCATCATTGGGAACGACGTTGCGTTCCGGGCTGCCCAGGTCAAGGTGGGGGTGGTGACCCGGCGTCGGGCCAACCAAGCCCCTGACCCGCAGCCTCCCAGGTCCCCAGGCCCGCCTCCCGGTCGCGGTAAAGCGGCCCCGGCAGCGGCAGCCAGCCGTCCCCCGCCGCTCCCCCCAGTTGTGGGGAGGGACGAAGACCCCGGGGGGTTCGCGCCAATGGCCCGTGATTTTGGGACTCAGAAGGCGTTTCAAGAAGAGCAGCAGAGCGACCCACCCCTCCAGGGATGTCGGGATCGGGCCAGTCAAGGGCCCGGGGTAGGGGACCAGTCAGAACGCTTTTTGTGGGAGGCAGGAGCCCTCTACAGAGAATTCTGCCCAAGGACGGGACCGGGTCCCCAACCAAAGAAGAGACAATTAGTTGTGCCTGCGAGGTACCACCAGGCTGTACTACAACTGGCCCACGATGTGGCGTGGGGAGGGCACTTGGGACAGAAACGGACCCTGGTTAGGGTGACAGAGGGGTTCTACTGGCCCATGGTGGCAAATGAGGTGCAAGAATATTGCCAGTCCTGCGATGTCTGCCAGCGGGTGGGGCATAACCGGGACCATCCTAAAGCCCCCCTGCAACCCCTACCCATTGTGGGCATCCCCTTTGAAAGAATAGGGATGGATATCGTGGGACCCTTGAATCCCCCCACCAAGACGGGGAAGAAGTTTATATTGACTGTGGTTGACTTTGCCACCCGTTATGCAGAGGCTTTTGCTTTAGCCTCCATTTCCGCCACCAGCCTGGCTAAGACTCTCCTCTCTCTTTTCGCCCGCCTAGGAATGCCCCACACGGTGGTTTCGGACTGCGGCACGGGCTTCGTGTCCAAACTGTTTAAAAAATTGTGGGAACTGGGGGGGGGGGGTGGAGCACCTGACTTCGGTGCCATACCACCACGAGACCAATGGGTTGGTGGAGCGTTTCAACCAGACTCTGGAAAAGATGATCAGGGCATATGCGGCGAAGCACCCTGGGACTTGGGATCAAGCCCTCCCCTACTTGTTATTTGCCTACCGGGACTCCCCCCAAGAAAGCCTGGGATACTCCCCCAACGAACTGATGTTTGGGAGGGAGCTCCGGGGACCTTTGGCTCTGTTGCGGGCGGAATGGGAGGGGGTTGCCGCAAAAGCCTCCGTGCCTGTGCATACGTTCATGCAACACCTCCAGACTGTCCTTCGAGAGGTGAGGGAGACGGCGCAGCAGCATCTCGAAACAGCCCAGCAGCGGCAGAGCGCGTGGTACAACCGGACGGCTGTACCACGGACTTTCGAAGTGGGGGACCAGGTGTTGGTACTGCGCCCCCAAAAGACGGACAAACTGTGCTTGAAGTGGGAGGGCCCAGGGACCGTCATTGGAAGGTCGGGGGAGGTGAACTACCAAGTGGCTTTCCCGGGGCAGCCGGGGAGGCAGAAGGTTTTCCATGTAAATATGCTGAAACTGTATGTAGAATGCGGAACGAAGGTGGGGGGAGTACAAGAGTGTGTGGAGCCGGGAGACCCTGATGGGGGGTTGTTGGCCGAGTGGGGGGAAGGGGGAGGAATGGAGGAGATCAAACTGTCCCCCTCCCTGTCCGAACAGCAGCGGCAGCAGATCACCCAGGTCTTGGAAGAATTTCAGCCCATGTTCTCAGACCGACCAGGATGCACCACACTCACACAACACACCATTGACACAGGGGATAGCCCCCCCATACAATCCCTACCCTACCGGGCGGTGGGGCCCCATGCCCAAGTCGTGGCCGAGGAGGTCCAAGCCATGCTGGACTTGGGAGTCATTGTGCCCAGCTCGAGCCCCTGGTCCTCCCCGATCGTGTTAGTAGCCAAAAAGGATGGGGGTGTCCGGTTCTGCGTAGACTACCGGAAAATAAACAAGGTGACCGTCCCGGACCCCTACCCCATTCCCAACATGGATGTGCTGCTGGAGAGGCTTGGGGGGGCCAAGTACATCACCACCCTGGATCTGACAAAGGGGTATTGGCAGGTTCCGCTCGATCCGGATGCTGCCTTGAAGTCTGCTTTTGTGACCCACCTGGGGTTGTTCCAATTCACCACCCTCCCGTTTGGGGTCCGCAATGGTCCGGCTACCTTCCAGAGGTTGGTAAACGGAATGCTAAATGGGCTGGGGGAGTTCGCCTGCGCGTATCTGGACGACATCGCCATTTTCAGTTCCACCTGGGAGCAGCATTTGCAACATGTCCGCCAGGTGTTTCAAAGGATTCAGGGTGCTGGGTTGACGGTAAAGGCAAAGAAATGCCAGGTTGGGAGGGGGGAGGTGGAGTATCTGGGACACAAGGTAGGGGGAGGTAGTGTCAAGCCCCTAGAAGCCAAAATAGAATCAGTGCGCACCTGGCCCCAACCCCAGACGAAAAAGCAGGTCCAAGCTTTTTTAGGGCTGGCTGGCTATTATCGTAAATTCGTGCCCCATTTTAGCCAGCTAGCCGCCCCCCTGACTGACTTGTGCAAGAAGCGGCAACCCGTTAAGGTCCAATGGTCAGCCGCTTGCCAGGCAGCGTTTGAGGGACTGAAAGCCTGCTTGATGGCAGCCCCTGTGCTGCAAGCCCCAGACTTTGAAGCCCCTTTTGTTCTGCAGACGGATGCCTCAGAAGCGGGGATGGGAGCCGTCTTGCTGCAGGAACGACCAGAGCAGGGGCTGTGCCCGGTTGCCTTTTTAAGTAAAAAACTTCTGCCTCGGGAGCGGAACTTGGCCACTGTCGAGAAAGAGTGCCTCGCAATAGTGTGGGCAGTGACCAAGCTTCGCCCCTATCTGTGGGGCCGCCGGTTCCGACTGCAGACCGACCATTCCCCCTTGTGCTGGCTGGATAGGGTGAAGGGGTCCAACCAGAAGCTCTTGCGGTGGAGTTTAGCCCTGCAAGATTTTGATTTTTCAGTAGAACACATCAAGGGTAAGGACAACATCATGGCAGATGGGTTGTCCCGGGCTTTCTCAGTAGGAGACAGTTAGATAGGGATTGGGGTGGTGGACCCCAATGCCATCTTTCCCCAAATGGGAGGGTGTGGAGAAAGCCCAAAAACTCAGTACACACACGCACACACATCTTTCCCCAAAGGAGGGGGCCAGGGGAGGAGGGATGAGGTCACCAGGGAGTAGCCAGACAAGTCATCAGCCCCAACAAAGGAAGACCTCGGCAGAGATCCACAAACGTCCAGGAAGGGCCATCAAGGACCATCAGCACACAGGGCAGCCTCGAAGAGCTGCAAAGGTTTCCATACGTCACCTTCTTCCCGGGCAGGAATAAGCCTATCTACACGAAGGGGCAGGCATAAGCCCCCACCTGACCTAGGGGGCGGGGGAGAGCGGGGAATCCGGGGTAGAAAACCCCTCTCCCGTCCCGGTTCGGGTTGTTGGGAACCACGGGGCCAGATCCTCCTAAGCAACAGCCGCCCAGACACTCCGTTCTCCGCTAGGAAGCGCCGATCGGGAGCTGGGCTGAAACTGACTAGAGTATTGTCTTTGATGTAAGGAGAGTGACCTGAATGTAACCTGCTAGCCACGGAGCCCGCTCATTGGGTAAGACGCGAGTCAACTAAGGTTTTGTTGACTGTAAACGTATTCTTAGAAGCCTGGTAGTTCCGACCTAATCATTGTATAAACAAATAAAGAGCCTTATTTGGGCATACAAAGGCGTGTGGTCTTTCCGATTGTACTGCGAGCCGACACGAGCTGTATTGCTCTGCCGGTTAACCCTAGAGTTGCCGAACTCACGCAAAGGATCCGGTTGCTGATCCTTCACAATAATAATAATAATAATAATAATAATAATAATAATAATAATATAATGCTTCTCCCACCATCTATAGGATGCCCATAATCTTCTGAGTCTGAAGGGTTACAGGCATCCCAATAGGACTGCACCCTTACAAAAGTAAAGTCCAAAAATATAGATTAGGTATCTCTATTAATACACACACACACACACACACACCCAAGATTACTCTAATTAGATACTAGTTTAGCTCATGTCCCCATTGCTTTCAACAAATATTCAGCTACAATTTCTGTAACAGATTCTTTTGTATCGGAAAGAAGAAGAAAGAACGTAATATTCAGACAGTCTTCCAGAATACAGAGAGATTAATGGATTAATTAACTCATTGCTGAGATCTTGGTAAAAATTACAGAAAAGAAAAACATGGCTTACTGTTTCAATTTCTTCTGAACCACAAGGACATAATCTGTTGGAATAAGGCATCCCCCTGAATCTCCCATCCAAGAGGGCTGACGGTATCATATTAAAACACGCAAGAGTGAACACTCTCCTATATTTTGAATACGTAACTTTTGCAAGTATTTGGCTTGAGAATTAATAGAATTAGCTTTGTCAGTGACAAATGACAAAGGCGAACAGGTCTTATTTGCTCTTGCAAACATGCATTCAAAGCAGTTTAAAACAACAGAGAACAAAATTAAAACAAAATCAATAAAATCAATTTTTAAAAAATAAAAGCAAAATAAATAAATACATCTATATCACCCAGTCAAAAGCATCCCTGTAAGTGGAAATCCTAAAGACCCAACAAAAGAAGACGATTTTACAGCCCTTCCAAAAGGAACATTTTCTCAAATTGGCAGATATTTGTATCGCACAGATAGATGGTACCGTAATTGAAGCAGGGGCTCAGTTTTATGAATGAGGATGGTGGGCAGGCAGGTTTATATAGGGAGAGATGGTTTCCAATCTATGTTATGTGGTAACAGGCTGTGAAGCTGCAGAGTGGCAGAATGATGGTAAATATTGTCCTTCCAAGTCCCAGCATGGCTCCAATCCTACCCTGGTAGCCCGTTGGTTCCTCCTAATCTGACCAGTCTATTGCTTCCAGGTCAGGTCTGGCATAAACGACAGCCAGAATCTTGTCTGGTGCCAGGTAGTTCTGCCAGTGTTTCCCTCTGTTGTTTCTCTGCCTACATGCTTTTGTCCTACTCTGCCAGCCTCTACATCCGCTGGCTTGTCTGCCATTCTGCCTTTCCTCTCTGGAAGGTTTCACACCCTGTGGCGGTGGGCGGAGCATCCAAAACCGGGAGGTGGCGATGATGCCGCCCCCACCCCATTTTCCACTTCCCAGTGTTGGGACCCTTTGTTGCGTCGCCTCCTCTCGGAGTCTCAAGACAACAAGCTTGGCGAGAACAAAGGCATCACAGGCGTTCCTGATCCTCAGCTGTCCGAGCCTACGGACCCAGCAACATGAGGCATCCTGAAACCTCCTGTCACCTGAATGGTGCCAGGGATGCTCACCTTACCCTATCGATACCTTAACCTACACTTACCCGCCACAGAGAGGGACAAGTGCCTGCTCAGTCACCTCTCCCCCACCTGCCCGGAACAAGTTCCAGCAGTTCACACACCCTGGCTTGTATGTGGTTGACTCTGCCTCCATGTTGACCAGTGTCCCATCTCAGTCCAGTCTCAATTTTGTGACTGAAGTCACACTTCAGCTCCTGTTTATGACTCAACACTCATGATCTCTTTTTGGTGTGTAGCCTTTAGGAGTCCATCAGTGGAGTGAAATTGACCTGGACAAGTAAAAAAAAAAAAAAAGTGGCCTAAATGGGAAGGAATTATGTTCAGCTAAATTTATATTAGTCATCTTAGCTGAACTCTGCTTCAGAAGGATAACTTTTGAAATTAAAAAATAATAATATTATAACTGTTTTTATTTAAAATTGTTTATATTTAATATGATTTTATTAATACATTTGTTGAATTGTATTGTTTTTATGCTGTAAACCACCTTGGGAAGACTATGTTTTTGAAAGGCGGGTAAGAAATTGAATAAATAAATAAGTAAATAAAATATTTTACTACTCTGCAATCATTAAACAACAACAAAAATGTACAATGAATGGCTAGTGAGGAAGGAGCATTTATGCATGTATCTTGAATACCTTTCCCTCCTCAATGGGTAACTTCAATTGGGATGCAGGAGAAATTAATTTGTTTGCATTTTAATGCAAACTTACCTAATTCACACCTATCAAACCAGTATGTGAACTAAACTGCCATTCAATATTCATACTTTTTGGAATGTTGTGATGCAGTAGTCCAATTTTTAAAAAATGGATACAAAAATGTGTATAATATTAGGGGAAAGTGCACACAAATGTGTGTATATTAGCAAAAGGAATGTACAAAATCACTGCCTTTTAAATGTTCCACAATGCCCTAGAACCATGACTAGGACTGGACACAGTCTTCCAAGTATGGTCACACCATAAATTTGTATGAAGGCATTTTTTTAATATATATCAGCAGTTTTCTTTTCTGAATGATCCCCAACACAGAATTTGACTTTGCGAACGTAGGAGGAAAATAAAGAGTCGAGACAATTTGCTGGTGTTTAACTGGGCCACATTTATTTACATACAATGAGCTGCAAAGGGATGGAGTGTGGTTTATTCTAATCCGGCCCCCGAGGCCGATACGTTGCACAATTGGGCGGAGCATCCAAAACCAGGAGGTGGCGATGATGCCGCCACCGCCCCATTTTCCACTTCCCAGTGTTGGGACCCTTTGTTGTGTCGCCTCCTCTTGGAGTCTCAAGACAACAAGCTTGGCGAGAACAAAGGGATCACAGGCGTTCCTGATCCTCAGCTGTCCGAGCCTACGGACCCAGCAACATGAGGCATCCTGAAACCTCCTGTCACCTGAATGGTGCCAGGGATGCTCACCTTACCCTATCGATACCTTAACCTACACTTACCCGCCACAGAGAGGGACAAGTGCCTGCTCAGTCACCTCTCCCCCACCTGCCCGGAACAAGTTCCAGCAGGGCCCTTTGCAGGTCCTTGAGAAATACATCGTTGCCATCATCAGACAAATGAACTCCATCTGAGCGATACAGCTCCCTCCGTGCCAACATTCTGAATGATCCCCAGCACAGAATCTGACTTTTTCACAACAGCCACCACATACTGGGTCAACGTTTTCCTTGAGCTCTCCACCATGACCCCAAGATCCCTTTCCTGGTCAGTCACTGCTAACTCAGACCACATCAGGGTAAATGTGAAGTTAGGATTTGTTTATTTTTGCCCCAATGTGCATCACTTTAGACTTGCTTACACCGAGTTGCATTCGCCATTTTATTGCCCATTCCTTCAATTGGGAGAGATCCTTTTGGAGCTCCTCACTGTCCCTTTTTGGTTTAACCCTTAAAGATTGGGCAGAATCATACTGTGGAATGGGGGAGGCCGTAGTTTAGGTATTCTGATCTGTAGCCATTTGCAGCTTTGGTGCTGCAATTGAATGCAGCGGGATTTATTTCTGAGTTGTCATGCATGGACTTGCACTGTAAATGTTAGACCCAGCACTTTGAATTGAGTCTGGAAACATATCAGGGGCTAGTATGTGGCTGATTCCCCAAGCAAACAGTTGCATTTCTTCTTATTCATTATGTCTGAGAGTTTGCTTTTCTTCCCATGCGCTATTTCAATTTTCAAAGATACCTGTGTCAATCTCTCTGCTTTGGTAGGCTTTCTCTCTAGCCCTATTCAGGTATTAGCAAACTGGGTACACCGAACAAGTGAGGAAGGGGGGATATGCTAGCCAGAGGCAGTGTTAGGGGGTGGCCCACTAGGGCTGGAGCCCTGAATCTTTCATCTGGAGCCCTGAATCGTTCATTTGGAGCCCTGAATCTCTGGGAGGCCAACTGCCCCACCACTCTGCTGTCCATGAGCACTTGCTGAAATAAAGGAACAGGGCCCCCGAGGATCTCTGTAACTCTGTTGTATCTGATCCCCCTGGATTAGCAGCTTTTTGCCACATGTGATTCACCTCCTGCTGCCCCCCCAAATCTTTCTGCCTGAGTTTTTTTCTGAAATCAAATGCTCTCCTCTCCCCTGTCCGTATATCCCTTTTTTACAAAAAGGGGTGTCCTTAGGAGACAAGGTCCTTTACAGACTTTAGAGCAGTGGTTCCCAACCTTGGGTCTCCAGATGTTGTTGGACTACAGCTCCCAGCATCCCTTACCAACATCTGGGGACCCAAGGTTGGGAACCTCTGCTTTAGAGCATATGTAAATTAGCATATGTAAATTTGTGCTTTTTTTGTCCTGTGGGCCTGAGCCCCGGATCTTTTCGGTACCTAGCACCACCCCTGAATTGCTAGCTCTGCCTGCCCCCATCATCATGTCCATTGCTCTCTACATGTGGAGGAGGGTGACTTTCCTGTAGCTATGGAGTGGAGACCCTCAGTTGGGTTTCCAAAAATCAGTGCTCAAAACTGTGTGGAGAGCCTCCATGGATACATGGAGCCGCCCCTTCTGGAATTCACCCCCTAGGTGTACATGGTGACAAAAATGGTGATGGAGGGGGCGGGACTAGTGCAGTACACAAACCTCCTCACGGGTTTAGTGTACACAGTTTCCTACGGCCTGAATAGGGCTTCTGTCTCTATCTCTTTCTTCTCTTTCTGTTGCTGCAGTTCCCACTGCTAACCAGAAAACAAAGGAGAATCTTGACTGGCAATGTAATCTAAAGCATTTAGTTTGATTGCAGGTCCTTGCACTTAATGGTTGCAGCAACTTGGATGTTGACAGGTGATGATTCTTTTTGAAGCTGATTGGGAAACAGAAAGCACAGTTGGGAAAGAAAATGACCTTTTAAAATGGGTTTGTTGACATTTTGATAATGAACAATAATATTTGGTATTATTATGGTAATAATAACGGGTGTGCTGCCTGCTATTTTAAGACACACAAAATAACATAGGCCATAATCCAGAATGACACGGTAACTCCTGGATGTTTGGCAAGTTTCCTTCTGGGCGTATAACTACATTTACAAACTTATATCATTTTTATACCAGCTTAACTTTCATGGCCTCCCCATGGGACTGTAGTTTGGAGAGGGTGCTGGTAATTCTGTTAGAGATCCATCATCGCCTCTCTCATGGAACCACAGTAAGGAGAGGGCCGGTCTTGCTTCACTCCAAGGCCCACAGCATCATGATTTAAATACAGTTTGGGATCTTGGAGATGAGGTCATCCCACCAACCTAGATGGTACACAATGGTTTGAAAGATGTTGAAGGCACCATGATAGACCCATTGTTTCTTAAGGGGTATTCATTTATTTCTTCTGTCCCACTTTCCTGGTAATGGCTGTGTCTTAATGGTGGCGCATATGCTTTGCATGCAGAAGTTCCCAGATTCAGTTCTCAGCATCTGCTGGGGGGAAAGACTCCTGTCTGAAACCTTGGAGAGTCAGTTGCTACCCATCAGTTTAGACAATACAGAGCTAGGTGGACCAATGGTCTGACTTAGGGATGCAGGATAAATTTGTTCAGTTCACATTTTAATGCGAGCTTACCTAATTTTGCACTTCTGAACCAATATGCAAAGTGAAATTCAGTTATCCTTTGAAATTTGCACTTCTTTGAATTTTGCACTGGAGATTCCAATCAAAAGATATATACAGAAATCGGTATAGGCGAAAGTGCAAACAAAGATGCTTCTTTTAGTGAAAATAGCATTCCAAGCTGCATTATATTAGGAAAACTGCTTGCAAGAATGTGTCTATGAGACAAAATTGCAGACAAAAATGCACGTATTAGGAGAAATGCGTGCAAAAAATTAGTATAATTTTTCATGGTAACTTAAGAAACAACAACACATTCTCAAAGTTCAGGATGAACCAAATCTGAGATTGGGAAAATGCTCAAAGTTTGGGATGAACCAGATTTAAAATTGGGGAAATGAGCAATGGAGAGAAATCGGAATTGACAAATTTGTCCATCTCTGGTCTCAGACTTGCCTCCTGTGTTCATGTCTGGTCAGAAACCTGGGACAAGAAATGATAGCGAGCTGAGTTTGTACTGCACAACACAAGCAAGGTAACATTTTACCTTCAGTCCTCACCTGTCTGAAGCCTATGATAAGGCTACAGTCAGGCCAGCTTCATTCAGTCGAGCCAAGATGGACTCCTCCCCATTACTGCATCACCTTCAGGTGAAGGCCGTGCTGTAGGTGTTCATGCTGGCCTCTTCCATTTTTTTGTCTGGACTTCTTGAATATGCTTGTTAATGAACAGAGAGGACTCAGAGAGTTCTCTCACTGTGTGTGTACAGATGTATATAAGAATGTTTGGATGGAGAAAGCTTAACTGGTTCATCACCTTATCAGAATCCGTTGAGGGCAAATCAATGTGTGTTAAAACAATCCAAGCTTTCTGTTCTATATCTGATCCCCAGTGGCATTGTTGATTGTATAGCATCAATGTCACCTATTTTAGATGGAAACGTTCGCAAGAGTAATGCTGCTGTTGATGTTTCAAAATGATTCTAATCTCATTTCAATAATAGCTTCTGTCTCTTTTAGTGACACGCATGCCATAACATTCAAGGCTAAATTGACAGCACTAATAACACACTCTTTTCCCCTCTTCTCTCTCTCTCTCTCTCTCTCTCTCTCTCTCTCTTTTTAAAAACATTATTTGGACCACTCTACATTTTTATTTTCATTTTTTTCCCTTGCATGCCCATTTCTTGCAAACGTGAAAGGTTTTCAATTCATCTTCTTTAAAAGCATTAGGATAATTGAGTGCCACAAGCTGTCACTGACCTAAGGAGGAGCTGCTTAGTAGGACATGTACAAGATCTGAATGAATATATATAATATAAATGTGCTGAATTTTTACGCTCCTCCTCTCCCTGCCCCCGCACCCACTGGTCAGAGGCGGTAGCTTCAAGGACATTTTCTCGAAGGAGATTTTGGTGCCCTTTTCTCCCAGTCTCTTTCCCACTCGCCAACATGCAATGACAAGTGTAATAATCACCAAGTGGTGAACAGTGAGGTAGCTTGTCAGATGAAGGCGTCCAACATGTGATGAGCTCCATAGCATACATAGTTTCATCAGGCTAGGATTTTTTCAAGTTTCAGCAACATTTTGGGGGGTTGGATACCAGATTTATGCTGGATCAAGTGTGCTGGTGGAAGTGGACTTCTGCACCACCTTCTTCCCATGGCACCCCTTCAGTCCCTGGAAAAACTACACAGAGACTGGGTTCAGACAACACGATAACCCACACTCAAGGGTTGAGTGTGGGTTGTTATTGAACCGTGGGTTGTTGTTGAAACAGTGGGTTATCGTGTTGTCTGGACCTGGCTGTGCTAACAAGCCATGGCTTGTTAACCACAAAGAACCCATGAAGAGAATCCATGGTTTGTTGGGATGCAAACTGTGGGTTCTTCACCATGGTTTGTTAACTTGGCTGGGTTCAGACAACGCACGTTTCCAACAACAACAACCCACAGTTCAACAACAACCCACGCTCAACCCATATTCAACCCTTGAGTGTAGGTTGTCATGTTGCCTGAACCCAGTCAAGTTAACAAAGCATGGATCCCTCAGAAATCAAGTGGAGGGGCCTTCTGTGAGTGAAGCCTTTCCACTCATGGAAGGTCCCTTCCTTTTGCAGAAGGCAGATCCTGGACCAAACTCATCATCATCATCATCATCATCATCATCATCATCATCATCATCATCATCTCTTTACTGTTCACCACTTAGGAATCTCTATAGATATAGAGTAGTGGCAGGCCCCACCCTGACCTAAGTGCGTTCATTAGAATGCCTGTAGGCAGCTCCCTGCAGATGTTCTAATGAACATGAGCAAATTGGAAAGCAGAGTCTCCCTCCTTCCTCCACCCACCCATGCATTCTTCCTGCATGAATGGATACCTGAAAGGGGGCTGAAGAAGGTGCTTGTTCTCCTTCCTCTCACTCGGACCCAGACAACAGAAGTGGTGAGAGGGAGGAGCAGCTGCTGACTTGATTACTGTCTCTCTGCCTGTCAGAAAGCAAAGATGAGAAAGAGGATGAGGAGCAATAGCAGCTGGTGACAATGGCGATGAGAAGATAGACTCGCCAAGGGAGGGGGCCCATTGAGGGTGTCTTGCCTGAGGGCCCTCAAAGACCTGGAGCCGGCCCTGTATCATATCATAGAACCTATCATAGAACATATCACAGGGATTTATACCCCAGCTTTCAACCAAATTTCCAGGGTGGCTTACAACATCTCAGAACACAGTAGAACAAGCAAGTGGGATTCAGAGGCAAGTTCAAAGGCAGAAAATGATTGCCTTCCTTTCCTAATCTTGGGCTTCCCATTCAGGTATTCAGTTGGCTTCTGTGGGATACAGGATGCCGATTAGGTAGAGCTTTGGTCTGATCCCAGAAGGCTCCTCTGATGTTCTTAAGTCTGTCTGTCTGTCTCTCTCTCTCTCTCTCTCTCTCTCACACACACACACACACACACAATAATGGGGTTCCCAAGCAGCCTTCATTGACCACACTCAGGCCTGATTAATTTCAGCAAGGTGGCCGCCTCAGGGGCCTTTGGACCACACTGTGGGAGTTGCAGTTCCCAGATGAAATTGACTACTCTGTTTTGCCTCCGATGTGAATCCTCTCTTTGCAGCTAGGGTGGCCGCTTATGCAGTGCCGAAAAAGAGGAAATGCATCACTCCCCAAAAAGAGGACACCAATTTACATAACATTTGCATATGCACATTTATGTGTATAGGCACAGCTTTAGGCATACTAACTATACTTTAAGTAAAGATACGTCTTACCATAATCAAGAAAACAGACCAGGTGACCTATGTGTCTGCTTGGGTTTTTTTGTCCAGGTGCTAACTGGTGATGGACAATTTCAAGGCCCAAGCTTGTCTCCCTCCTTATGGTTCTTTGACTGTAAATCAGACTTGGACAGTCCATCAAATAGAGGATGCCTTCAAATGGAGAACTGTCCCCTGCCAGATCTCCAAAATAGAAGACTGTCCTCTATAACATAGGACACCTGGCCTCCCTAGTTTGCACCCACCTCTCAAGAGCTGGTCTTTGTTCTTATTGTTGGATAGTCTGGTGTGATTAACAGCAGAGTTGCCTTATAGAAAGAAAGTGTAGTAACACCACATTTAGTTTTAGAGGCAACTAGCTTTATTTACCCAGCATTGCACGGGTCATCATTTTCCTATAGACACTATTTGTTCAAAATTCCTTAAGGTAGCTGTCCGCTGTTTTGAATCCCTCCATAGGAAAGGTCCCCTGGGACTACATAATGGAATCCCAGCTCCCCCAGGATTACACAATGAAATCCCTGCTCCCCCAAGACTACCAGCTCCCCCGGGACTGCACAATGAAATCCCAGCTCCCCCGGGACTACCTGCTCCCCCAGAACTACACAGTGTTATCCCTGCTCCCCCCCCGGCCTACACAATGAAACCCCTGTTATCTTTGTCCCGGGACTGTACAATGAAATCCCTGCTCTCACAGTCACAGGACTACACAATGAAATCCCTGTTCCCCTGGGACTACACAGTGAAATCCCTGCTCCCCCACCCCAGGACTGCACAATGAAATCCCTGCTCTCTCCCCTGGGACTAAACAACAGTGAAATCCCAGCTCCCTTGGGACCACACAACAATGAAATCACAGCTCCCCCCGCCCGGGACTGTACAATGAAATCCCTGCTCCCCCCCCGGGACTACACAATGAAATCCCTGCTCCCCCCTCTGGTACTGTACAATGAAATCCCTGCTTTCCTCCCCCATGGGACTTTACAATGAAATCCCTGCTCCCCCCACCAGGACCACACAATGAAATCCTAGCTCCCCCCCAGGACTACGCAACAATGAAATCCCTGCTCCCCCCTCCCAGTGAAATCCCAGCTCCCCCCACCCCGGACCACACAATGAAATCCCTGCTTCCCCCCCCGGACTACCCAACAATGTTATCTTAGCTTGCGCCCCCCCCGGGGCTACACAACAATGAAATTCCAGCTCCCCCCCCCCGTGTAGGCCCCGGCTGCAGTTCATATGAACATTCTGTTTGCACATAGGAGAGATTTGCATATCCGCGCCTCATTGAGTCCCTGTGGCGGCAGCTCATACGAACATTCTAAATGCTTTTGGAGTGATTTGCATAACCGCTCCTGAATGCCCAGTGAACATTCCAAGTGATGCCATTGGCTTTCATCTATTTTGTGCCGTGCAGGCGCAGCGAGGGTTTTTTTGAGATTTGAACCCGCCAGTCTTTGTCCTTGGGTGATGGAGAGTATGCGTGCCAAGTTTGGGGTGGATCTGCCCAACCACGTAGGAGCCTATGCGATGCACACAAACACACGGACACACAGACAAATTTTCACATTTATATAGTAGAAGATGAACGCATGCAGGGTAGAGGCAGTCTGGTCTAAAAGAAGTTCCAAATCAACTTACTTTTATTAGTCCTTTCATACACATTGTTGGAGAAGACTAACGTGGTTTAAGTACAAGCACTTTCTAAAGCTGGGTGTGTGAGTTCAAGTATGCGAAAGAAAAACAGGAGATATGGTTACTTGCTTCTATCATGAAGGAGGCTCATGATGTTTAGAACTTGGTTGCAGAGGGAGAGAAGAAGAAGAAAGAGAAAGAGGAAGAAGTAGGAAAAAAGGAACTGATCCAACTTACAGGACACCAAGGGGATGAGCTAGACATTTTCTATTGCCCCCTAGTGCCTGGAAGCACATGGAGTTGTTCCTATTATCCAGCACTTACCAGGGGTGGGGTTATTGCTGTTCAGCTATCTATCTAGCTCAAGGAGCATCTCCAGCAACACCAAGTAGGCCGCTCAACAAGATCTGCCACAGACGGCCTTCTCCTTGTCCCTTCAGCCAGAGCAGCTAGACTAGTGGGGACTAGGAAGAGGGCCTTTTCTGTGGTGGCCCCCATACTGTGGAACTCTCTCCCGAGTGACCTCCGCCATGCCCCCTCTCTGCTGAGCTTCCACCGCTCACTAAAAACATGGCTGTTCAGGCGGGAATATGGGGTGGGCTAAGATTTTAAATTTTTATACTGTTTTAAATGTATTTTATCCTGTATTTTATCTTGTGTACATCGCCCAGGGTGGCCGGTTTGCCGGCCAGATGGACGATAAATAAATGTAAATAATAATAATAATAATAATAATAATAACAACAACAACAACAACAACAATAATGCAACAAGACCTCCCCTTTCCATCCATTATGTGCAATAACTTGTGAACTGGGGACTTGGAAGATTTCTCCCACAAAGGCCAAAAGGCTACAGAAGCACAGCTTTTGGATTGAGAAGCCCTTTATTCCGACAGCAGCTTAGGAGCAGTTCTGCCAGTCTCTCTTCTCATTACAGCCTCGCTGATGAGATCGAGGTGCCAATGTTGTATGCCTGGTATAACATGTGAAACATGGCCATGTGCTATACAGCCTTGACCTTTTCAATATTCCACATCCTGACTGAGAAGTTAGCCCTGGCCCTGTTCACCATACAGGTTGGTGGGGCTGTGATCAGGTTAATTAGAATACAGAATGTCAGAAAGGTCCAAAGAATCCTGTATATAAAAACAAATCAGTATGTTGATGAGCAGAATTTGCCAGCTGGATATGTACATGTGGTGATGTGAGGTGCACAAAAGGGCAACCAAAACGATCAAGCGGCTGGAGCAACTCCCATATGAAGAAAGATTACAATGTTTGTGGCTTTTTAACTTAGAAAAGAGGTGAGTGAAGGGAGACATGCAGGGCCGGTGCTACCATTAGGCCAACTAGGCAGCTGCCTAGGGCGCAGGGCTAAAGGGGGCGCTAGAAACGCCTTGAAAAAAAATACAGCGCTCTCAAGTGGGAAGGGGGGGCGCTAAATATCTGATCTTGCCTAGGGCACCAAACTGCCTTGCACCGGTCCTGGAGACATGGGATGACAGAGGTATATAAAATGACACATCATGTGGAGAAAGTGGATAGGGAGAGGTTTTTCTCCCTTTATTTATTTATTTATTTTTATTTCTATGCTGCCCAATAGCTGAAGCTCTCTGGGCAGTGTACGACAATTAAAAAGTACAATAGAGTACAATTAAAAAACAATAAAAACATTATAAAAATTTAAAACCAATTTTAAAAATATCACAAAAACTAAAAATATGTTAATAAAAACACGACCTTTAAAAGAATTTACCACCCCACCGTGTACCATTTAGTTGTTAAAAGCTTCAACGTAGAGGGCAGTCTTAACCTGGCACCGAAAAGATAGTAGGGTTGGTGCCAGGCGGGCCTCAGTGGGGAGCTTGTTCCACAGTTGGGGGGCTACCACAGAAAAGGCCCTCCCCCTTGTTGCTGCCCTCCAAGCATCCCTCGGAGGTGGCAGTCAGAGGAAGGCCCCAGATGTTGAACTAGAACACTTATCATACTAGAACCCAATGGGGCCATCCCATGAAGCAGCTTGGTAGGAGATTCAGGACAGATAGGAAGTATTTCTTCACACACAGTGCATAATTAAACTATGGAATTCACTACCACAATATGTAGTGATGGCCATTGTCTTGGACAGCATAAAAGGACAAATTCATGGAGGATAAGGCTATCAATGACTACTAGTTACGATGGGTATATATTACCTTCAGTATCAAGGGCAGTATGGTTCTGTATGTTGTTTGCTAGGGAACATGAGCAGAACAGTGCTCTTTCACTCCTGCCTTGTTTTTGGGCTTCCCATTGGTGCATCTGGTTGGCCATTGTGGGAACAGAATGCTGGACTAGATAGGCCTCTAGTCTGATCCAGCATGGCTCTTCTTATGTTTCTCCATTTGTCCACAGGCCATAGGAAAAGGGATCTTCCCCATTATGTTGCTTTGGCCCAGTAGAGGCAAAAGGGAAGGGTTTCAGCCACAATAAGCAAGGATGCTACCTGGTAAACCCACTCCATTCATATGACCACAGAACATTTCTCCTAAAATTCTTCCAGGTTTCCATATGTGCTGGGGAAGCCCTATGTAAACAGCACCCCCTGCAGTAACTGTCACACCATGCAGCTGTTGGGGTAGGGGGTGCCTGTGGGGAGGTCCTGGTTATTCCAGCTAGGCACAAACAAGAGTTAGTCCTAAAGTTAGTCCTCTGTATTTCCTGGCAGAGAAAATGTAAGTGGATGTAAAGTGCAGAAGTGACCCAGTTCACTGCAGCTAAATTCTGGGGTTCCCACCTCTGTGAATCTCACCCCTGCAGCAAGATGTCTCTCCTCCCCACCTCATCTCCCAATGAGCAAATTTAAGCAGAGCTAAGTGTAGGTAACAGATTTATTCCTAATGTGTTAAACACAGCAGCTAATTAAATACCCAATTTGAGGTTACCATTTTACAGTAGTTTTTATTAGGAAGCATCGAAGTCCAAATATATTCTCTGAGACAGCCAGAATGAAGGTTGCAGCTTCTTTGCCATTGTTTGGGCTCACTTGTGTCTGAGAAAGCAATTACAATGCACTGAACTGAAGAGCTTTGGGAGCGAATGCTTGATCTAAACTGAAATCTTTTTGTGTTGTGTACAGGGCCAATGCAAGGGCAAAATGTAACTGAAAGAATGCATCATAACCCCGTGCAAAGTGGCAGAGAACTCTAGGGTGTACTCAGCCTGCATGAGAAACTGGCTATGTAGGAAATAGCATAAAACCCCAGACAAGCATGCTGCTTCAGATGCAGCATACTCCCTTTGAATTGTACTAGGCAACCTGCATATTCTGCCATATGGTACAGTTGACCCATGCTTCGTAAGATGTACCTACATCTTCCCCCTCTAATTCCCTGACTGGGTTCAGACAACATGATAACCCACACTCAGGGTTGAGTATGGGTTGAGTGTGGGTTGTCATTGAACCATGGGTTGTTGTTGAAACGTGGCTTACTGTGTTGTCTGAACCCAGCCGAGATAACAAACCATGGTGAACAACCCACAGTTCACAACCCAACCACAAACCATGGGTTTTCTTCATGGATTGATCGTGGTTAACAAGCCATGCTTTGTTAGTGCAGCAGCTGGGTTCAGGCCAACACATTAACCCACGTTTCAATAACAACCCATAGTTCAACAACAACCCCACACTCAACCCATACTCAGCCCTTGAGTGTGCGTTATCATGTTGTCTGAACCCAGTCTCTGCCTGTCTTTAGCCAATGCTCAGGTTAAGTTGCATGCATATCCAAGCAGGTTTTTCTCTCTCTTCCCTCCCACCCCTGCCCTTAATATATATATATATATATATATATATATATATATATATATAAATGAACCACTTCCCACAATGTTTTAACAGCACAGGGAGTTACTCCTGTGTCTGGAAATGAAATCAAAGATTGGGTGGCTTGAAGGCAGGCACAAGTAGGCTGAATCACAGAACCATAGACTTGGAAGGGAGCTTGGCGATCATACAGTCTGGTCAGTGGTCCCCTGCTCAATGCAGGATCTGTAATGCAATTAGGGGTGTAGTGGAGCCAGGGCTCGCAGGGTCAAAGCCCTGGGATGTTCTGATTAGCAGGGACAGTGATATCATCTGCCAACGCCTCTCAGGCTTCCCTGTTTCCTCTGAGCTGTTCCAATCCTCCTCATAATAGCTGGCTGAGGAATGGGTTTTCCCAGCAACAATATATAGTTGTGAGCTATCCCTATTGTAATGCAAAGTATTTTGGGGTGGCCTTGTCTTGAATGGGCAAGGAAGACCCATTCGTGGAGATGAAAATGGCTAAAACTGGTTTGTTGATGAACTGATGCAGCTGCCTGAATTTTTGGGCTCTCCTTGGGGGCATGGCTATGAGGACTGTCATGATGTGTGCCTGAACCCTGGACTTCAGGATGCAAGTACAGCACCCCTGATAGATGGCCATTCAGCCTCTGCTTAAATGCCTCCAGCAAAGAATGTCCACCACCTCCAGAGGCAGTTCCACTGACAAACAGCTTGCACCTTTAAGGTGTGTTTCTCCTAATCTTTACCCAAAATCTACTTCCCTGCAATTTCCATCCATTGGTACTAGTCCTTCCCAACAGAGAACATGTCTCCTCCATCTTCTGTATGACAGTTCTTTAAATTGGGGGTGGGCAGAAGGTAGATCTCCAGATGTTTTGGACCTCAGTTCACAGAAGCACCCTGCCAGCATGGCCAATAGTCAGGAATGCTGGAAGATGAAGTTCAAAACTGGAGATCTACCGGTACTTTTTACTCATCCCCGCTTTAGATATTTGGAGACATCTACATGTCTCCCCTTAAACTTCTCCAGGCTGAACACACCCAGTTCTTTCAACCATTCAGACCCCCTGCCTGAAACCCTGGACAGCGACTGCCAGTCAGTATAAACAATACTGAGAGCTAGATAGACCCGGTATAAGTACCGGTAAGCTGCCTGTGATGACACAACCCCCAGCTTTGAGCCATTCTGCACATGACATAAATGTTTGCAAAGCCTGATTGGCCAGTAGTCCTCTAGTCAACAGCATGCTGCACCCAATCACAGCTAGCTGGTGAGCATATCTCTGTGACACAGGTTTGCTTCATTGACACATTCTATTTTAAGGTGTGCGTGTACATTTAAAAACAAAATCATGTGTGACTCAGGCAGCTACCATGTTTCGCAGTGGAAGATGGCTAACTTGAGGCAGGCCTATTGTACCTGAAAATGCCCCACTTCTCTTAAATGCCACTATTTCTACATTTCTACTATGTGTTTCCCTTCACATAGTAATCTTGTTCTGTAGCTAATCTTGTTATCAAATACAACCACTGCTCGGGGGGGGGGGGAGGCCATTAATAGCTCCTGGCAGTGAGTCAGTGTGTTCCCATGCCCTCCATAACTCTTCTAAGATAACTCTTCTTTGGCAATTTCTGCCCCACCCCACCCGCATCCCTCCACACACAACTTGGTTTGAAAGAAGCCAGTGATGACTGTTCTAAGTTTTGCAGTGAAATGATCTTAACCACCTTGTAGACAAGAGGGCCCTTTCAGAAAGAAATGCCCTCCATTAAAGCATTTAACTGCATTGGGTACATCAGTAATATACTCCATCACATGGGACCCACGAATAAATACACATGTGCTAGTCACCAGTATATTTTTGGGCTGAGTGAAATTGTAGGGCATCCACTGTATAATCACATACAGTCTAGACAAGGGGTACATCGAAGACTGGGTTTATGTATACAGTAAACACACTTCAGTAACCCAAAGGAATCTATAATTAGAGCAATGAACACTGACTTTCAGTCCAATTCTATGCATGTTTGCTCAGAAGTAAGTCCCACTGTGTTCAATGGGGCTTACTCTCAGGTGCCCAGGGAACTGGGTCTTTCCCAGCCCAACCTTGACATGCTTAGGATCTTTTGCATGTAAAACTTGAGTTCTGCCACTGAGTCCTGGCTGTTCCCCAATCATTGATGGAATTATCTATTGATTCCATCAATTGATAAATTATATCAATGAATAAATAAACAAATGGTTCTAGCCAAAAAAAGCCTGTATGTTGGGTACAGGTTTTTCACAGAGAAGGTCCCAGGATCTCTCTTGACAGGGCTGAGAATAACATTTGTTTGAGACCCAGAAAAGTACTGACCAGACAGTACTGGGTGAACTGGACCAATGGTTTGACTCAATGTAAGGTAGCAGGATGATGTCACAATACTACATAGCCAATCAGATTGCACAGTGTAACGAAGTCACTGAGGGCAATTTAAATGATTTTTTTTAAACAAACAAACAAACATTTTTGCTAGAAATGCTGATATATTGTTAGCAAACGTGTTTCTCAGCATTGTCAACATGGTTTTCAAAAAACTGAATTGTTGGGCTTTGTCTGATATAGTCCTGTTTTTAATTCTTTCTCCCACAAGGAAATATCTCAATTAGAAGCTGTATGCCAGATATTCAACTTACTGCATTCAGCAATGGAAAGATCTGATTTTTTTTCTCTGCAGGTAAACATCATCTTGGGTATTGGGGGTGGGGCCCCAGAAAAATAGCAAGTCTCACGCTTAGAATTGCAAGAGGTGAAAAGTCTGAAGGTGCGATTCTTATCTTCTAAAGAGCTTTGTGTCCGTCAGTTCTTACAGCAGCTTTCTGAAATAAGTGACCTTAATAGATATAGCTGCTGCGTATGGGTTCATTGTACCATGAAATTAAAATTTTAATCTGAATTGATGAAGAAAAGTGCTGGAGTGGGGTTTTTTTCTGTCTTCACCTACTCAAGAGTTTAATAACTATTTCAGTTCCAGAAGAAAGTGGCACCATTTTGTCACTATTTACCATGTGCAATGCTTCTCAGTGATAACAAAACGTGTGTGTGTGTGTGTGTGTGCATGCGCGTGTGCATATGTGCATGCTGAGTAATGATTTTCACAAGTGTAACTAGGCTGGAGTGAGAGAGGCATTTGCCCAGCTACAGCCAGGAAGGGACTGCAAATAGGAATCAAATCATTATTGGCAGTTATTATATGAACATTTCATTGCTTTGCCTTTTCAAAGTTTTGAATCATTAGACACTCACATTTGTAGATTAAAGCGAAGGCTGGCTCCAGGTTTGACCTCTGGCAAAGTGTCCTCTGATGAGCCCCATCCTTCCTGCTGATGGCAGCAGGTATACACACCTTCCCACAATGTCCCAGAATGGTGCCACATTAGGGGCATTATCAGTAATTAAAATGGTGGATGGCTTGCAGTCCAAGCTGGTAGGCAAGGGCCCCCCAGGACCAACATCACCCGGGTCCCTGGCAGTTACTCAAGCATGCCAGGTGATGGTGTTGACCCTGAAAGCTATCTATGAGCTTGCTCATGGGCTGGCAGAATGGCATAACTGGCACCAACTAATTTGCCTTGTGTAGGTTGATTAACACAATACAGTATATTCAGCCAGTACAAATTGCTGATGGGGGAGGAGAAAACTGGAGACATGAGGTTCTCCCTAGAGTTTAGCAATCACGCCCCAAAAGGAAGAGGGCCTTTTCTGCTGTGGCACCCTGGTTGTGGAATGAGCTCCCCAAAGAGGCTCACCTGGTGCCTGCATTGTACTCTTTTCAGCACCAGGTGAAGACCTTTCTATTCTGCCAGGCATTTTAATCATTTTAATCTTGTTTTTAACTCTGTTATTGTAATTTGAACTGCTGGTGCTAGATTTGCTGTTTGTTTCTTAATCTGTGAATTTAAATCTTATATTTATATTATATTGTATTTTATGGTTTTAACTGTTGTAAACTGCCCAGAGAGCTTCAGCTATTGGGCGGTATAAAAATGTATTAAATAAATAAATAAATAAATAAATAAATGGGAGTAACCAGGAGTATCTTCTCCTGCATGGGGATAGAATTGGGAATCTGTCCTGAGTATCAAAGCCCACTGTTTGTGAGACTGGGATGTATAGTGGCTGGGAACATAACTGAGGCTGGAACTTGGGGAGCAGAGACAAGGTATTTTAGTTCTGGGGTCCCTGACTGGCTATGTCCATATGAAAAACGTGTAGTACTAGGTAATATGATCAGCAGCCTCCTTTAATGTATCTGTTGCTTGGCTACATTGCTGTGAGGAGAGGGGGAAATCAATTGCTCCCTCGTGTGAAAACCTCCCTGCACATCCCAAACTAGTATATTAACATGAGTAAGCATTGTGATGGGGCTGCAAAAAAGGCTAATACAATTTTAGGCCGCATTGGCAGAACCATAGTTTCCAAATCACAAGTTGTCACTTTATTCTGAACTAGTCAGCCCTCATCTGAAGTATTGTGTCCAGTTCTGGGCAGCACACTTGAAGGATATAGGCAAATTGGAACCGGTTCAGGGAAGGGCAATGAAGATGGTAACTGGATGATGGCATGGAAAACAAGTCCTATGGGGAAAGCTTGAAGGAACTGGGTATGTTTAGCCTGAAGCAGAGAAGACTGAGGGGAGATATGATAGTGCTCTTCAAATACCTGGAGGGCTATCACATAGGGGGAAAGCAAAAAAGTGTTCCCTGCTGCCCCAAAGGGCAGGGCAACACCTAATGGGCTTAAGTTACAGAAGAGTAGATTTTGGTTGAACGTTAGGAAAACATCTTGAGGGTAAGATCAGTTCAGCAATGGAAGCAATTACCTACGTAGAGAGGCGGTAGGTTCCTCCTTGTTGGAAGTGGCTGGAGTCTGGACAGCCCTCTACTGGGGATGCGTTAGCTCTGGATTTCCTGCATCGAGCATCGGGTTGGACCTGAGGGCCTACAAAGCCCCTGTGATTCTAAGGAAATGGCTAGGCTAGACCTGCTGTCTGATGTGTGAGTTTGCTGTGTGCAGCGAGTTTTCTTCTAAGGTGGAGGAGGCTGGTGACGCCTGTACTCTATCTCCATAATAGGTTCACCACCATGGGGCACCATGGATAGCTCCTATAAAGCTCAGAATAAAAGCTGCAGTGGATAAGGAGCCCCACGGACACAGGGCTCCCCTGGGAGCACCATCCGCCTGAATCCTCCACTTGAAGGGGTACAGTCCAGCATTGAACGCATCACGGAGGGCCTGCTAATCATGCAATTTAGCTAGCTCTGTACTTGTTTACCACTCAAAGCGCCCGCTTTCAAGGAGTGAATAGAGACCAGATCTGAAGAGCAGCCTACTTACTAAAAATATAAACAGCTTTTAAAAATGGGCCCAGTTCTATTTATACTGAGGCACTGGTGTCTAAAAATATCAAAGGGGCTTAGTTCCTCTTTAAATATCTATAGAGATACGGCACTTAGCACTCCTCTTTCTTTCCATGTTCCAGACGTCACACACACACCCCTTAATGAGTCTGACTCACTGCCGCAATTAAACAGGAGAGGTTCTTGTAAGTAACTGTTATGAGCTGCAGGAGTAATGGCGGCATTGCAGGCAACGGGGACTCACTCACAGGAGTCTTTGGCCCCAGGACTCGGAACTGTGCTGACTCCAGATTTTTGAGGGCCCTTGGGCAAGACACCCGCCATGGGCCCCCTCCTCCACCTTCTCGCTGCCATTGCTTGACAGGAAGAGAGTGGCATCTCCTGCTCCTCCTTCTCACCACTCTGTTGTCCATGCCAGAGCAAGAGGCAGGCAAAGAAGAGGAGGAACAGCTCCAGGGAGCTCTTGTCTGGGGGACCCTGCCGGGTGCTTCGAGGGAAGCACACCGTGGGGCCAAATCCATGTCCTTGCTGGGCCTGGGTGCGACCTTGTTCTTGCCCACAAATTCGTCTTGCCCCTTGGTCTTATTTTATATATTTTTTGTGCAAGAGAACGAGGAACCAAAGCCCCAGCCTGTAGTTAAGTTATTTATTCGCATGATGCAAAAGGAAAGAAAGAGGAATGGGGAGAGGAAAGGAAAGGAAACAAATTCAAGCAATGGCTCTTTCCATACTGTTATATACCGAATTTAAATCATGACCTGGCGAAATGGCTGCTGATGCAGCACCGGCTACAGGTTTTCGTGGGCCCTCGGGCAAGACGCCTTCCATGGGCCCCCTCCTTCAGTGCGTCTGCCTTCTCACCACCATGGTCACCAGCCGCTATTGCTCCTCATCCTCTTTCTCACCATTCCTCCCACTTGCTTGCTAGGCAGAGAGAGCCAGGCAGTGAGTCAGCCGGCGGTGGCATCTGCCGCTCCTCCTTCTCACCACCTCTGTTGTCGGGGCCAGCGCGAGAGGCAGTTGAGCAAGCAGGCTTCAATGGCAAAGAGGAGGAACAACTGCAGGGGGCTCTTGTCAGTGGGGCCCGGCTGGGGTGTGGGCCCTCAACAGGTGCCTGGCCATGCCTACGTTTGACGCCGGCCTGACACAGGTCCTCTTCTACAGGGGCACAGCCTCCCCTGCCTGTGATGGCTGTCCAGTTTGCTTCAACAGGAAGTCCGTTCTACCTGCACAAAGGGATGCATGCTGGTGATTATGCACCTTCCACTCTACCTCACAGAGGCAAAGAGAAACAGCCGCAGAGCTAAGCAGCAGAAGTTATTTGCTTCACCCTGTCCCACTCAGAGCTAGCGTGGGCAGCTTCCGGGCAGTGCCCAGTATTGTCTCCTCTGACTGGAAGTGGAACCTACAGCATGAAAAGCACACGCTGCTCTACTGCCAAGTCCAGCCAGCCCTACAGACTAGCTTTATAATATAATGCCATAGCCCCGCCTCCCTCCAGCAAAGGTCAGCTTGTGGCTCATTTCCCCTCGGTATTAGTTTCCCACTGTTCCGTCAGCTCTATCTGGGCTGAATCTAGCTCTCATGTAAGAACCTCACTAAATGTGCAGAGTCCCTTTCCCTGAGCAGATTTAAAAAAAGAAAAAAAAATCCTTGAAAGGACCTAAGGGCAAAGTGCCTCAGAGCATGTGTCGAGTTCCTTTGTTTTCTGAGAAAAAGCAGATGTAAAGAAAAATAGAATGCATAAAGTCAAAGTGCCTTTGACTATGAGCAGAGTACAGTCTCTGAAATGCAAGCAAGGAACAAGGGTGTTGAACCTCTTCCAGTCCAAGGGCTGAATAATTCCATCTCTGAGAAGCTCTCTGGAGCAGCACTCTAGTGGTGGGCGGGGGCTGAAGGCCAAGGGGGCAGGGCCAGTGGAGGCTGGTGAGTCCTATTTTGGTGGGGCTCCTAATCCATTGCAGGTTTTATCTGGAGCTTTATAGGAGCTATCCATGGGGGTCCATGGGGGTGGACCTATTTTGGGGATGGAGATCAGCACCGTGGATAGCTCACATGAAGCTCCAAATATAGCCTGCAATGGATTAGGAGCCCCACCGAAATAGGAGTCGTTGTCAGCCTCCCCTGGGTGGGGCCCAAAAACACCAAAAATACCCACATGTTTTAGTTGAAGGGGGCAGCAGCACCAGAGGCAAAAGGGGCAGGACCAAAATTGTAGAAATACCAGCATGTTTTGGCTTACTGGCAATAATTAAGCCTTAGGAGAGGCATTTCGACCTTTTAGAATTGGGGTAAAACTGCACAAGAACACGGAAACCACCAAATGAGCACTGTTGTGGAAAGGGAAGGGGCGTGGCTATCTGAAGAACCCCAGAGGGCTGGATTGGGGTCCCAGGCATGAGGTACTGCATGCATCCCGACTAACATTACATTTTGCCCAGGCCAGCAAATTCTGGATCATTTGCAATCCTGAAAGTAAGCTGCAGCTCCACTGCCCCAAGCCTTGGTGCTGAGAGGGGAGGAGCACAGCAGGCCGAGGCCGGCAGGACAGAGATGCGGACACCTTTTCTGGACAAATTCATCTCCAAATGCTTGAGTTATTCTCTGCAAAACTTCCATGAAGCTGCAGCGAGGATGAGGATGAAGTCAAACACTTCTAATCAATGGGGGGGGGGGGTTTGAAACAAAATCAAAATATACAGTCATCAGGTTAATATGTTTAATTAAACAAATTAAGGCACCTTACATAGGCACGCTGTAATTTAATAATTATATGTAATTATATCATATGTAGATAGGAGCACTTTGTCTCTCTTTTAAAGGACGGACTCAGGCACTATCAAAGAGGCATAAAATTATATTAAATATAACATTAGCATAACATTGTATAATGTGGAAAGTCTTTCTTATCTGGGGAGTTATGTAAATGCAGCAAAGATTCCATATGCTCCCTCTTTACCAGGAAGAAGCCTGTTTTCTGGTCCCAGTCCTTGGCGAATCATGGTCCCATGATTTGGCTTTGGGTGGGGATGCCTGTTTCAAAATCTCGTAGGTGATTTGCTCAAGTTGTCATTCTCCAGGGTTCAGCAGCTCCCTCCTCTGGGCATCCAGAAGTTCAATCTCAGAGGGACTAAGTAGATGGCTCTTTGTTGCTAATAATGCACATGCACGCAAATGCTTGCACATCACAAACACTGGCAAGGTCATTCTTTGGTGGGCAGAGAGGAAATCCAGACTGAAGGAACGGCCATATCCAAACCCCTGCTGAGCTCGAACCGGCAGGGCAGGGCAGCAGGTGTTGACGGCGGCTCCAGCGTATTTTCCATCCCTTCTCCATGGGAGGGGGTCAGGGGGATGGGAGGGCTTCGGTTCCAAATGCCCCTTTTTGCAGCTAAATCTCAGGTGGACCAAGTGGCGTTGCAAGGACAGCAGTAGTTTCCATGCCTACAGTGGGGAGGCTTGTGACTGAGGGCAAACCACCTTCTCCACCTGCCAATCTCCTTTATGGCCTTATCCTATGGCCCTGGGGCTGGGATGTCCTCCCAGGGTCCCTATGACTGCAGCAGAAGATGCTATGCACAGTCTATCAGTTCACTCCCTGAAGCTGTTCAGGTAGATTTTAAACTGTAGATAACCCAATTGTAGTTCACTTTGTGTGTTGTTGTTGTTGTTGTTTTAACATATTGGATCTTTAACCAAAACCACCAACAACCTCTTAGCATTGACATCAACAGGGGAGTCAAATGATTATTGACTAACAGAGCATACAGCAAGTGGACTAGTGACTTGAGCAGTGTGTGAGGGTGGAAGACTGAGAAATAATCCTTGGTATGATAATTGAGCATTGTTCCCATTTGGGTGTATTATCTCTAGGAATGGGTGAGAATTTTGTTTCAGTTTACCTTTTGTTTTGATCAGAATGTACCAAAATTTGCAAATTTCTTCATATTCAGGATGGAAAGAACTTGAGATTGAAAAAAAAATCAAAAGTGGGACAAAATGAAAATGACAGAGAGGGAGGGAGGGAGGGAAGGAGAGAGAGAAAGAGAGAGAGAGAGCTTTCTAAAATACCTTGCATCATGGAGACAGCCAAGGCTCAATGAACCACAGAGCAAAACAGGACTGGTGAAGAGGATCTGTCATTACAGGGCATAGGGAAAAGCTTGTAATGTGGCCACCAAGAGTTTAGATCAGCACAAGAAGACACCCATGTCTATAAAACCAGCCCTGCAAAATCTCACCATGTTATCCTGGGCAGGAAACTCATTCGCCAGGCTACCCTGGAGATACAAAGCTGTGCATTAATCATAATTATTTCTACTTAGCTCATGCTAGCTAGGTGGTTTCTCCAGCAACGCTTCTCCTATCCATCAGAAGCTAAAGATGCAGGCTTGGCTACAGCTTTACCAGAGCTCTTTTTCCTCATAGATTGAGTGGATCTGTGGCCCCAAGAGAGGAATAGGTCCTAGGGTTGAGAGCCACTTGGTTTTCGGACATGGCATTTCCTCTAACAGGGACTGCTTTATTGAAAAAATTCAGGTCAGGGCAGTGATGTAATGATATGGACACTCTTCTTTATTTCATGAAGCAATCATGCAAGACAACCCCAGAGAGAGAGAGAGAGAGAGAGAGAGCTGGTTCACACATCACACTAAGCTGCAGTGGGTTGTTATCATGGGTGGTTGTGGGGTGGTTTTTCCACCCCAGGTTGTTTTTTGCAAACAAGCCACCCCAAGTACCCACGGCTTGTAGCAGGCTTGTTTAGGGTGGCTTGTTCTCAGGGTGTCTTGCTGTGGCATCCGAACCTGGCAGGTTGATTTTATCGTGGGTTGTCGGGATCAGCTAGAAAGCAGCTTGGGAAGAGTGGGAAAACCCCTGCCATGCCTTGCAATCTTGCTAGTGCCACTGCCATGCTCCCTCATCCCTTCTCAGTGCCCTCAGGATGGATTTTATTTTTTTCCCCCTTAGAAATCTTGAAGAAGAAAAGACCCCAGAGAGTGTCCTGAATGCGTTCGCAATTTTTATTTTTATTTTTGGTCCTGTATAAATGCGCAGGAGTGAATGTCCAGTACTAGGAATTTTGCATACTTTCCCCTTCAGTTTTACTGCTCTGCCTTGAAATTTGCAGAATTTCCCCATCCGTTTTACTGCTCTGCCATGAATTTTGCAGAGTCCCAGTCCAACACCCTAACCACTACGCCACACTGGCTCTATATGCATATAAATTAGCATATGCAAATCTTATGTAAATCTGTGCCCTTTCCTACTCTTTTTTGAGGAGATGCATTCCCTCCTCTTATGTCTCTTCTTACATTGATACAATATGCTGCTTGTTGCAGGTTCCGCTTGTCTTCCCTATCCTCCTCCTCCTCCTCCTCCTCCTCCTCCTCCTCCTCCTCCTCCTCCTCCTCCTCCTCCTCCTTCTTTCGAAGTGGGGGCATGTATAGACCCTAAGGTGAGACATTTTTTCTCCCTGCTCCTAAGGTGGAGCAGGGAGTACAACAAAGGGGGTACAGGCAGTGGTGTGGCTAGGGCTGAACCTAGGGGCCAAAAAATTCAAAGACCCCCATGCAGCCCACGGGGCGGGGGGAATGGAAATGGCCATCCAGAGTGAGGCAGGAGGTGGGGCAGCGGCAAATAGTCCCAGCATCAGCACCTGGGCCAGCACGAGCATGAAGGGGCCCACCACCAGCCCTTGTGCTGCTTGCCACAGCATACTTTCTTCTTATTTTAAAAAAACGTATTAGAGCTAGGGGGCAGCAGACTAGGCATGTATATGGTTACAGATGCTCATTTTATTCTTCTTACTTTAAAATATGTGTATTCTACAATGAAATAGTGCCTATTCCTACATCAATGTGTTTTTGCCTCAGGGCAGCAAGAAGCAGGCTCCGTTTTATTCCTGTAGTCGTGATGGTGCCACGATTTGAGTGAGTTTAAAATGCAACATTGCACATGCTCAGAGTATTTCTTTCTTTTAAAATCAGGCTCAACAAACCAATTTGTCTGGTTTCTTTGCTCTAACATATCAGGAGGAATGTAGAAGTTGTGAAGCATGGAATACCGGGAAGGGGAGAAGAGAAATGTTGGTTGTGTGCATCACAAAGGAAGTAATACATGAAGCTATCTCAAGTGGGGGGGGGGGCATTAAGACCAGGGTCTAAAATTACCTAGCTGCACCACTGGGTACCGGACAGGTGACCATTCATAGAATCATAGATAGAATCATAGAACAGTAGAGTTGGAAGGGGCCTACAAGGCCATCGAGTCCAACCCCTGCTCAATGCAGGAATCCAAGTCAAAGCATCCCTGACAGATGGCTGTCCAGCTGCCTCTTGAATGCCTCCAGTGTGGGAGAGCCCACCACCTCCTTAGGCCATTGGTTCCATTATCATACTGCTCTAACAGTCAGGAAGTTTTTCCTGATGTTTAGGTGGAATCTGGGTTCCTGTAACTTCAGCCCTTTATTCTGTGTCCTGCAAACTGGGATGATTGAGAAGAGATCTTGGCCCTCCTCTCTCTGTGACACCCCTTCAAGTACTGGAAGAGTGCTATCATATCTCCCCTCAGTCTCCTCTTCTGAAGGCTAAACATGCCCAGTTCTTTCAGTCTCTCCACATAGGGCCTTGTTTCCAGTTCACTATTCACACTAATAGGGGGACAGGTTGGTATCAACAGAGGACAAAAATTGGCACAGCACTGATGTTACCGATACCTCCTGCAATCACCATGCATATTGAAGATGGAAGGAAGAACTATCAGTATAAGCAGTGCCGGTTCCAGGTTTTTCAGGGCCCTTCGGCGAGGCACCCTCGATGGGCCCCCTCCCTCAGCGAGTCTACCTTCTCACTGCCATTCTCACCAGCTGCTATTCCTCCTCCTCCTCCTCCTCCTCATCACTGTTACCACCTGCTTGCTTGACAGGCAGAGAGCCAGTGTGCAAGGAGGCAGCGGCATCTCCTGCTCCTCCTTCTCAATCACCTCTGTTGTCTGGGCCAGAGCGAGAGGCAGGTGAACAAGCAGGTTGCAATGGGGAAGAGGAGGAGCAACTCCAGGGGACTCCCGTCAGTGGGGCCCTGCTGGTATGCGGACCCTTGGCAGGTGTCCAGCCATGCCTACCCTTGATGCTTGCCTTGGATATTAGCATCTATTACAGAAGTTTCAGAGAGTTTAAACAGTCATTGTCTCCCCCCCCCCTCCCCGAGATCAATACCAGTAAATGTAGAGCCATCGAACCTCATGAAATATGTATTGGTTGTTTCAGGGAGGTTGGGGCGTTTCCCTTTTCTTCCCCTCCCCATCACTCTTGTTTTCTGAGTCATGCTGAATGTGTGGGTTGAATGCAAATCAGTTCAGAGTGCTGATGCTGAGGAATCTTGCTGACAATTGGTGATAATTCATCACTTCCTGGGACTTGCTTTTCTCTTTGTTCTTACAGGAAAGAGCAAATAATGAGATCAGCACCAGGGGAGGGAAGAGTTTAAGCAATCACAAATCTAGCACATCTCTTCAAGACTGTAGCCTCACCTGGAAGTATGTATATCTGTGCTTTTAGAAATAGACACGGGTGACCTTGAGAAGGAAGGTGTTGTGCTCCTTCCAAAGTTGAGGTGAATATGGATGTCCATTTATCGAGTGGTAACTTACCACAAAGTACCTCAAGGGTGGGCAATGTCCAAGGGTCTGGGGGCCAATTTCCACCCCCTTGGAATGTACTGGGGGCTGCACGCCCCCAGCAGCTGAAATTGCTGCCACTGAATTGCCACAGTTGCCTCTGTGTACCCTCCAACATTTCAGAAACGAAAACTGGAGTAAACTTGTTTACTTATAATACCACTATTTTAATCACCAAGGAACAGTTTATAGTTTTTAATCACAGCATGTAATTCATAAGGCACATAATTCATCATTCATAATGTAAGGTGACTAAAGGTGCCACCTTGCTTTTGCAGGGCTCCCAGTTACATGAATTGGCCCCTATAAATGAACACTACATACAGTTGGATCCAGATGTATTCATATGTAGAGTAAGACCCATTGAAAACAATGCGGCCAACTCATCATGACTAACTTAAGTCCCAATGACTTCAGTGAACCTACTCTAAGCATGACTAAGACTGGCTAAGACCAATGGCTACTAGTCCTGCTGGCTATATGCTACCACCAGTATCAGAGTCAGTATACCTAGGTACACCAGTTGCTGGGGAACATGGGTGGGAGGGTGCTGTTGCACTCATGTCCTGCTTGTGGGTTTTCTGTGGGCAGCTGGTTGGCCGCTGTGTGCACAGAATGCTGAACTGGATGGACCCTTGGTCTGATCCAGCAGGGCTCTGCTTATGTTCTTAACCCAGATGCTTGTTGCAGACACTGAAATGCACAGGGCCAAGGTGGAAAATGCTGCTGCTGAAAATCTGCCACTCCATTCTACACACATTAGTTCAACACAGTTAGAAAAACTGAAAGAGGCTTAAATACTATCAAAATGTATATATATGTGTGTGTGTGTGTGTGTGTGTGTGTGTGTGTGTGTGTTTAACCCCTATGCTACAATAGCACAATTAGTTCTGTTTCAGGATTATAGTATCTGTGTTTGGAGTGACAGAAAGATTGGTACCAGCACCTCTATTAATGTTGTTTGGGCCTAGTTCCATTCATTCAATTGAGCAGGTCTATTGATAGGCTAAGTTTTTCTCATGCCCTAATACAGTGAGCATGAATCTCCATAAAACTTTGCCCCAAAGGCCATTCTGCAGCGCTCATCCCAGGAACCATTGGTTGATATTGATGTGGCTGTGTGAAACCAATTAACAAGCCCCTGAATTGCCTGTCTAATGCTTTGAGAGTGACTTCTAATGAGGGGTAATGATAACAAGCATGGAAGATCTCTTGTTAACTTGGGCTAATGATGCAAATGTGGGAAAGGTCAATAAAGTATTAGCAGATTCATTGATGGCCTTCCCATTTCCATCCACTCTCTATTTTAGCTTTTCTTTAATGTTCTCTTCTGCATTTGCTCTAGGGCAGATGTTCCTCATTGTCTTCAAAAACTACCAGTTGACTCGTGGTAGCTTCCTTCTCTGTCTGTAGAAAACCAGGGCTCAAAGCTTGGGAACTCTGGGTGTGTCAATTACCATTTCAGATAAACTTAATGTTCAGTTTGGAGTTACTGCAAAAAGAGACCATACCCTACATACAACATATATCACCACCCTCCCTAGGACTCATCTGGTGGAGACTGCCAACTGATAGGCCAGAACCCATTGGAGGATTATGGGATTCTTTTTGATAAGCAACCAGTGACTTTATTTAGGATAGCAAAGTTCATTATGTTTTGTTGCAGTATTTATGAGATTTTTAATTTTTTTGGTTAAGCCTGAAGACAATTACTTTCTCTGCTTCCCTCTCTCAAATGTGTAAATACAAGCAGCATAGGAACCTAAAATCCACATGCAAGTGAATAATGATACCCGTATTTAATAAATCTTAAATATTCATAGATGGACATCCTTTCCGAAAACAAACAAACAAACAAACAAAAAATTATATGACACATAATTCCATGGGTTGCAAATGAATTCGACCCATTTAGTAAATAAGCTAATGGGCTGGTTCACACATCACACTAAAATTCCTGGGTTGCTTAACTCAGGAATTGCCAGAGATGAGCAAAGCAACAAGCGTGATGCTTCTCACGTGCTCGTCGTTCCTGCTTTAAATTAACAACCTTGGCATGGGTTGTTTCATGATGTGCAAACCTGGAAACTCTGGGTTGTTCATGGGTTAGACAACCCAGAGTTAACCCAGTGATGTACCATGGGCAATTGTTGGGTTAAGTCTGGATTGTTTAACCCATAAACAACCAGAGTTTCGGGGTTCGCATGTCACAAAACATTGTTAATTGAAGGCAGAAACGAAAAGCACGTGGGAGGTAGCGTGCTTATCACTTTGCTCATCCCTGGCAATTCCTAGGTTAAACAACCCAAGAATTGCAGTGTGAAGTGCAAACCAGGTCATTTTCAGTTGACTGTCATACCTAGACAATTTTATAAAAACTGGGGCAATCGACTAGTTTCTGGAAAACTGTCTTAAAGGATATAACGTTACATACAATTACATAAAACATAATGAATGACATCTTTGACCAAATTTTTTGCTCCTTATTCTATTCTGGAATACGGTCTGACAAGAAACATTAAATGCATATACTGAAAAAGAATGAGACCCCTCCTATGGTGATGATGAGAGCTTATGCCTGGTTTCAGTGTTTAATTAATTAATTTAATTAATATAATATATAATATATATATATATTTGTGAATATATACAGTTGTATGTAGACTTAAGGCACAATCCTATGCATGTGCAGACAGAAAAAAAAGCTCACAACTCCCAGCATGCCCCAGCCAGCCATGCATGCTGGGAGTTGTAGGCCTTTTTTCCTGTCTAAACATGCATAGGATTGCACCCTTAGTCATGCTTAGAGTAGACCCATTGAAGTAAATAGGACTTAAGTTAGTCATGGATAAGTCACTCCACTGATTTATTTCCATAGTCTAAACCTGGATCCAGCCTAAAGTATATATAAATTGTAATCTGGGGAATTGCAGCACTGGATCAAACCCATAGGAAGTTGCCTTATACTGAATCAGACCATCAGTTGTCAAGGTCAGTATTGTCTGTTTTAACTGGCAGTGTCTCTCCAGAATTTCAGATGACCATCTTTCCCAGCCCTATCTGAACATATCAAGGAT